>PVJA010037677.1:0-20230 GCA_004027025.1 Myocastor coypus | reverse complement strand
AAAGTAATACTGCTGAGCAGAAGTAACAGAGAGGACAGATACATCGAGCAGTGAGCTGCTTAGAACACAGTCCTAACCACACCGTGTTGCATCATTTTGATGCTACCGGTCCTTAATAAATGTTGAGCATATGGACAAAGAAGTAGTGCACCATGAAATCATTCAGAGAGAAAGCTTTTCTTCTGCAATGGCTGTATGCGTAGTCCTCAGATTTCTCCAGATGAACACCAACTCCTCAGCTGGCCTTTCCTTTGAGATTCTGGTAGTGAATTCTAGTAGTGAATACATATATCCAGGAGATAGAACAATGTCTTTGACAATTTTCTGAACAAGTGAATAGTTTATGGATGTCTGTTTCTGAGGACCAGTATTTCCTGTGGATGCATTGGTCTTTGTGAGGAAGGGACTATCCACTAGGTAAACAAATGTGCTGTTGCCTTAAGGAATAGCATTGCCCTCCGGCTTCGATGACCTGAAGCTATTAGCTCTCAGTGCCTATGCTGGAATATTTCTGTTAATAGAAACATCCCCAGAAATCCATGTTGCTACTTAGGAATATATGCCCAAGAGGAAATAAACCACAGCAGCCAGGGTTAAATAATATCTGGTGCAGAAAATGTTACTGTAGACAGTGGAAAATGCAACCCACTTCACATGCTGCAGAAGGCGGTCTTCAGGCGCTGCATCCCCCAGCCCTCAGCAATAGGCCAGGGACTCCACCACTGCTGTAGTTGCGCCTGGAAGATGGAACAAAATATAAAGGGTGCTGGAAGGCTTGCAAGCAGACACCAAATCCAGAAAGTCCGCTGACTGGCAACGTAAGCTTAAGTGAGTTGTCGGAAAGTTTCTCGGAGACTCAATAGAGCGTGTTGAGAAATTCACATTAACCCAGGAGTTGTTTGAAATTTTGCAAGCTAAAGTGAGCAGTTACTTTCTTTCCTCTTCCAGCAGTGCTCTAGAGCAGTCACCTACAACCTCTTTACATGCCTAACAAATAGTACTGGAAAATGCAGCAAGAATCTAGCCATCTCCTGAGTACAAAGAGGCAAACAAAACCTTTATACACATACATCTCAGTAGAAAAAATGCCAAAAAAGCATCTATCGATCTATGTATATGCATATGTATATGTATACATATCTATAGTGTAAGTACAAATACATATATATATATATATATATATATATATATATATATAATCACAAATATGCAAAAGTATAGTAAATAATAATGCTACTGCTTTGTGGTGAAAACATGAGTTTTAGAGTCTGGCATAAATTTAAATCTTGACACAGAATGTGTCATCTGGTGAAGTCACATCTTTGCTATGCCATTAGGGTTGCCGTCCAGGTTAAACTAGATAATTTAAGTGACAGGGAGCACAAATTTAGATTCAATTTATACAGACCTCATTTTTCATACCCATGACCATCAGCATGGATTTAGGATCATTTACTAAATATATGACTTGCACAACCCTTAAAGATGGGGAGAGCCACAAGCCTGTCTAGAGCTTCGCCTCTGTATGGTACAGAAGCCTCTTCGAACTCACCATTATCTCCTTTCAGTGCAGAGGAAATGTGGAGACTCACTGGTGCCACAAGACTTGAAATGAGCCGAGGTCTGTGTGTCAGTGCACAACTATGGTGGCACACAGGATGACAGGTTACTCAGATTCAAGATTCCCTCAGATGGCCAAAAAACCCAGAAGAGCTGCCCCCCAGAGACTCACAGTCCTGAGGCAGACTCAGGGAATGCAGCACCCAGCTGAGGCCTCTTTGGCTGTTAATTTGCAACTCAAAGATGCAAGAACAAAGATGTCAACTAACACCTATATAACAAAAATGTAAGTTTTACATCTGAGAAGGTCAGTCAAATCCCCTCAGGATTTAGCCTGAAACCCTGTACAGCATTTTGTAGAACTTTTGTCAATGTTAGCTATCTGGATGAGTCAGCTAGTGTGCTAGGTACTGGAGATTTTTGTTGGCTTTAATCAGGCCTGAAGGGAAACAGCGGAAGGGGGAGTGACTCCAATGAGTTAGATGATAAGTGGAGTTTAGAGCAAAAATTACATGGCTCCAGGAATGCACAGTTAAAGATTAGGGTGGATTGGCACAAGGAACAGCTGAGTGAAATCAACTCTAAATTATCCACAAGGTTTTTGAGTGGCCATTATCCAGCCCTCTGATAAACTTTTGGTCCAATCGGATTGCTTAAAGAAGGTAGACATGTGTCCATCCCTTCCCGTCCCTCACCTCTGTTGCATTTATACATCTTTGTTGTTTTTACTTTTTTTTTCTTTTTTCAGGGTCTCACTACACAGCTCTAACTCATAGTGATCCTCCTGTTTCCTGCCTCCCAAGTGCTGGGATTACAGGTACATGCCAGCATGCTCAGACACCCTCACCAGCTCAGCATGTCCAAGATCAGGGCTGATGTGGCAGGTGAGGTCAGAAATTGAACCCTGGTTCCTGTGCTTCCCTAAGCAAGCACTTAGTCTACTGAGTTATACCACTAGCCCTACTTTTTTTTTAATTTTTAATTTTTTTATATTTTAATTTTATGAATTTTAATGAGAAAAATAAGTGAGACTTTCAAAACAGGTTAGTAGAACAGTTACAATAATTAATAGACTAGATGTTCAGAGTACAATATGCAGACATAATATCTTTCCTAAATAATATTAGTACAAATCTTTATTCCCACTGAACTAAGAAAAAGTAGCTGTATATACAGTCCAAGGTCTGTAATAGTAGTGGGTTAGCAGTACAACTGGCAATGTTTGAAGCTGTTGACTTAAGCCTTTTATAGCTCAGCATATTAATATGGCTCTACTTTCATACTTCATGGTTAGACTTTACTGTTGGACTTTTTTTTAAATAATAAAAGAGAGTAAGAGATAAATAAAAAATGCCATAGGATCGACCTACTGTAATTTTGTATGTGGTTAGATGTCTAAATTGCTGTGTAAAAAATGTGTAATTGTTTTTTTTATCACATTCTATAGGGATTTATTAGAATATCACTTATTGATGGAAAACGTCAGTTCCATGTTAAGTCTAAGGCATTTGGTATTCAGAAAGAGAGTGATGTTAAGCTCAAGTGTCTATGTTATAGGGTAATAATATCAATAAGCTTCTCTTCTAGGGGGTGAAACAACTTAAGTTTGCAGGCCAAAAAATTAGAGCAAAAGAAGGGCTACAAGGATAGCCAATATTTGGCCCTAGACCCTCAAGGTCTGTGAGGACTCAGGACATATGAGAATCTGTACTGTAGCATCCATGGGGCCACAGAAGAAAGGGATAAATGATGTACAGTGTGCCTGAGGAGAGTCACCTAGAGAGAAGACGTTCTCTCAGGCTTTCACAGAGAGCAAACTAATCAAGCACTGGCTGTGACTCATCCAGATGGCTGACACTGAGGAAAGTTCTACACAGTGCTGTACAGGGTTTCAGGCTAAATCCTGAGGGGATTTGACTGACCTTCTCAGATGTAAAACTTGCATTTTTGTTATATAGGTGTTAGCTGACATCTTTGTTCTTGCATCCTTGAGCTGCAAATTAACAGCCAAAGAGGCCTCAGCTGGGTGCTGCATTCCCTGAGTCTGCCTCAGGACTGTGAGTCTCTGGGGGCAGCAGCTCTCCTGGGCTTCTTGGCCATCTGAGGGAATCTTGAATCTGAGTAACCTGTCATCCTCTGTGCCACCATAGTTGTGCACTGACACACAGACCTCAGCTCATTTCAAGTCTTGTGGCACCCGTGAGTCTCATTTCCTCTGCACCGAAAGGAGATAATGGTAAGTTGGAAGAGGCTTCTGTACCTTACAGAGGCGAAGCTCTAGACAGGCTTGTGGCTCTCCTCATCTTTAAGGGTTGTGCAAGTCATATATTAGTAAATGATCTTACATTGGTCATTATAGTGATGATTATACAATTATACTGCTTATACAAATGTAGGATACTTATTATTTCATAATCTGCTGTACATATCAATCTATTGTATGCATTTTACTATTAACATGCATATATTATTCATATATATGAACTTCTTTAAAATGACACTTTTCTAAATCCAAGGTTTTATCGGTTTACCGTAATGGGCACTTCTATTTTATTCCTTAAAGGTATCCCTAGGTTTTACCAGAATATGAATCGCTCTGCTTGTCTGACTTTCTTATATTCTCTGAAGATCCTTCTTGTTTCACCTCTTGTCTTTATCCTATCATCACAAACATATCCAACTTCAGTTATTTGATCCTGATTAAGCTATCACACAACCAGAGCATCAAAGGTTCACAGGGCTCTTATTATCTGCCAAACTCAGAGTTAGCTTAATGGAATAGTCTTCGGAGGCTGGCCGCAAATCTGAAGATAATAAAAGTGGCTTCTGAAAAGCTAGGAAAGGGCTGGGGAGGTAGCTCCATGGCACAAGTGCCTGCCTGGCAAGTGCCAGGGTGTGAGTTTGAATCCCAATCCCGCAAAAAAAAAAAAAAAAAAAAAATCTAGGAACATTAGAATGCCACCAAAGGACTCGGTAATATATTATCTTGGCTACTTTTATTTCATTGCTGATATAATGTACCCTTGACATCCTCAAATAAAGAAAGAAAAATTGACATAGCTCGCAATTGTGAATGTCTTAGTCCATAATTATCTGGGCCCAAGGCAGGGCAGCAAGCACAAGGGCAATAGTTCAGAGCTGCAGAGGGCAGCAAAAGCAATAAGAGCAAGAAGGAAGTTGAAAAGACTCTTCTTTTCCCTTGTAGTGTAAGCAGACTGCGCACCCAAGGGATGGAGCACTCATGAAACCTTGCATTCTGCGCAAACTTTCACTTAATCTTTGAAACTTCTAGAACTATCACAGAAAAATTAAGCCCTATATTCCCATGTTCAGCATCTGGAGCAATCTGTGGCACATTGTGAGCTCCAAAGGGCCTATGTGACTATATCCGTAGGGCACCTCTGGTGGCTGTGGTTCCCACAACTTCTCTCTTAGTCCTGCTCTGCTCAATTCTGGTAGATTTGTTTAGAATGATTCAGGTTCCTGGCTTCTCCAAACTTCCAGTGGTGCACTGCATATTTTCTTAGGCCACCTTTTGAAGTATTTCCTTCTAGAACGCTCCTCCGCAGAATATTATGGATTTATGCTATCTCCAAGTTCTTGCCTTTGATCTTCATCATACTTGAAGAACTGGCAGTGTTGGAAGTTGTTGACTTGAGTTCATCTTACATATGACCACTTTTGAGTTTTTGGAAGGAGAACTGAAATTCATCATCAGACAGTCCACCATTCTAGTAATGCACTTTTATTCATATGTTTTAAGTATATATTTAAATCAATGTAAATAAATTTTACCCGGAAGGGTCACATTTTAGATGTAGAAAGAGAATGAAAGACAAGTAAAGTCTCTGATATTAGTACAAATTGTGCCATTGAAGAAGTAAGCAAAAAGTATTGTGGGACAAATTAGAAATAACTATTTCATGGCCACATATTTATAGCCTTGATACTCTCAAGGAGGATACAACCTAAAGACCTGAATGCTTAGCATCAGGTTAAGTAGAAAGAAAAAAAATCAACCAAAACAACAGCATCCCATGAACGCCACAAAGACTCTGGTGTGGTGGATTATAAAGTGCTTTTGTATTTGTCTTCTATAAATACAAATTTGTAATGATATGTGTGTGTGTGTTAGAGTAGAAAGTAGCTCATAAGTAGAGAGAAAGTTAAAAAACATGAGTTTTACTTTTCACACTCAGTCTCCTTCCTCCACAATTGGTCAAAGTGTTCTATTTCTGAGTGACAGAACTACCCACGACCATCTGTCAAGTACTGCAGCCACCAATATTTATTCTCATGGCCAGGCTATTCCCAAATTAAGCACAAGCTCCGAAGTCATGTTGTTCATCTGAAATGTGTTACATTGCTTACATAAAATTTCCCCAAATTATTCCCTGCGTACGGCAATTTAAAAGGAAGCAGTAGAGAAAGTAGGTTCTACCTGTTCAATGCCTGGAGAGGAATAAAGCAGGGCAGTCCCTCAAAATATGTCATATCTGAGTTCAAGTTTTCTTGTTGCGTTTCTTGAGCTCTCAAACCTCTTTACATCACTTAACTTCTCCAAGTTTGACCTTCAGTAAAAGGCTGAGGTGGGCTATGGAACTATGGGTAATGTTTTCAACACAAGGTTGAGTTAATGCATCTGTAAATGCAGTGTGGTCAAGGGTGTATTTTTAAACCTACATTCTAGCACTAATGAGTCTTGGTTAGGGTCAGGAGCTCATTACTGAGATTATAGGCAAGTTTAGCTATCTGTTTCAGCTTTCTACAGAAAATTTATATGAAAAGTTTGGATTTTATGACATAACCAAGCTACTTGACTCATACAGAGCAAAAGCAAATGTAAGCAGTTTGGTCTGTATGTAAAAGGTAGAGGTAGCTCAATACTGGGGCTTATAATGACTACAACTTGTATGATGAATAGGAGTTTTACACGTAATGGAAAGAGGAGGAAGTACCTTATGAAGAAAGCAAAGAGAAAACAGAATTTCAAGAGCACAAATTATATACCTTAGTGGGACAAAGTGTAATTATTTTAGCAAGGTTGGCATGCAGGAAACTAAGAATATATGTTGTAAAGTTGAAGAAGGTTACATGCACATAACAAAACAATAAACGTGGAAGTGAGTATTAAGATAAGGTCAGACTATGAAGGCTCACTTTTGCTTCTTTGCTTTATTTATTGACTTTCAATGTAGGTCAGTATAGCTCTAAGCATATACTCTGCCGAGTTCTAAGAGGAATCTAAGCTGCTGCATGGCATGAAGTCTAATATTTCTTATTCCTTCAACAATATCTTAACCTTTTTATAGGCTCAAGCCACCCATTTCTTTATCCAATATTGGTTACTATTCCAATATTAATTAAAAGTAATAGCCCATAGGTAGTAAATTCAGCACTAAATATTCTCTTTAGAAAATTACTAGCGACCCCTTTAAGTAGGGCAAGCAATTTGCTGGTCATTTGGTTTGGATCTAGACTACCTCTCCCCCAAGCCTCTTGCACTTGTAGGCTAGACTTGAGGAAGGTAATCCCTTCATGGAGGAGCTATAGCTCCTATGAGGACAGTCGTTTGCTTGGAAGAGTTGTTACAGCAAGCAGTCACCAAAACAAAACCCAGAGTGTGGAGGTAGATTTGTTTTACATCAACAGGTGCTGACAGGGACCATTCCCAAAACAGCATATCCTAAAGGGTCACAGAGGGAGGAGGTTTATGGGCTCTGCAAGGGGAAGTACAAAGGCAGAGCACTTGGCTGTCTTCCATTGGTTCTTACATTATAAGTCACAATGATCCCCTGTTTCTAAGAAACCAAGGTAGCAGGAATTGCAATCTAAACTACGAGCCGGGCAACTAACAGACTGGCGGAGAAGGGGAATGACATTTTCTGCTACAGAGTTCCTGAAGGTGTGATCTGAAATGTTTTATCCCCCCACCCCCCACTGATTGGCTGCTTTTCTCTGCTTGTTAGCAGTGAAGACGTCTGAGTAGTACTCCTCCCCTGGATGCTTTCTGGCTTAGAGGCAGCCATGACTATAGACTGCACACGTGAACTAAACTATGCCTTTCTTTAAATTGTATCTCTTTTGTCTCAGTACTGAAAAAAGAGACCAGGACAATTTTGCTTCACATTCTCTGCACCTATGTTAAATAGCTCCATGGATTAAAGCACCTGCAGGTGCAGGGGTCATGAGTTCAAACAAAATCATGTCTGAAATCCTCTGGATAAGGCAGAAATGCATTATTGTCAGCACATAGATCCAATAGTTATGTGCATTAGAAATGCTGTGATAAGAAAAAAAATGTAAAATGTACTATAGTGTGAGATTACAGCAAAAAATGGAGCCCAATATTATATTTCAGGCCTGTAATTCTAGCACACCAGCAAAGCCAAGGAAAGGGCTGTAGTTTCTGCCTCAGTCTGGACATATTACAAATATATTGAGATCCTGTCAAAAAAATAATAAACAAAATATGGCTGAAGACGCAGCACAGTGCCAAGGTGTAGATTCGATCCTCATTACTCAGTGAAGAAAAAGCACAAAAGAAAAACAAAGAAATTCAGCAATGAGTGTAAGAAAATTATGGATTTTGAAATCATTAGATCTATGTTAATGACTATATTAAGTTCTTTCTGGTTGTTTAGGGAAGGGCCTACAGGGTGTTCAGGGTCTCACTACTAGATTAGACTTGCAGTGATCCACCTGTTCACAGCGTCCCAAGACCTGGGATTACAGGTGGGTGCCACCATGCACAGTCGCAGTTGCCATCTCAGTGTGTGCAGGGTGCAGAGCCAGCAAGGCGGGCCTGGGAATTGAACCTCAGGCCCCTGCACCTGTTTGCAGGTGCGTTAATCCACTGAGCTATTTGGACGGCCCCATGCTAACTTCTTAACTTCTTCTCCTTCTCCCTCTCCCTCTCCTTCTCCCTTTCCCTCCCTCTCCATCTCCCTCTCTTCTCCTTCTTCTTCCTCTTCTTCTTTTAACTAGTTTTATGCAGTCTTATATTAATTAGTTTTATATAGTGTTTTGTGAAGAAAGATATTTCCTCTGCTCACATAAAAATGTTTTAAGCCATTAATTGTGAAAGTCAGGTTTTCACTCCACTTATAACAAAAAATGGCAAACTTTTTGATCCTGTTAGTGTTGGTATAGGAAAGTAGGTGTTCTTTTTCTGCTGGGAGAAATACAGATCTATATACCTGCTACACTGGAACTAGTTTTACCAAATATATTGCAACACGAAATTCATACAGAACACATGTCCCAAAATATGCATTTATTCAGGCTACCCTAGAGGCAAACAAGAAAACATGTATAATTAATGAACATTTATTAATGTAATGTTTATAACACTAATCACTAGAGGCTCACCTAAATAGCTGAAGTAGAGGAGAAGGCTAACTAGACAGCTACATTCATTTTTTTTTGTAAAACTATATGACAGATGAAATAAATTATATTGCTGACATAAGAAACCATTCAAGATGTGTTGCTGAGTGGCATATACAAATGCCATCATATATACAATGAAACGCATACCTATAAATACAAATTAAATTCTTATAATAAATACTTCATGTATTTTAGAAAAAATATATAACCTGTGCTCCTCATTTATAGATATGTATAAAATAAAATCAGAATGAGAAGCAAGTCTTGCCGTGGTTACTTCTGAAGAGATTATATTACTGATTCAAATTCTGTGCTTAAGGCCTGGTACATGAGACTTTTACATCCTTTGTACTAATGGTAAGGGCATTTATTTTTAACTAATACCTCCTTTGATTGTATCCATATTTCTTGGCCAACACAGTGACATGAGCTGAAAAGAAAGTGTAAGGCTTAAGAAATACAATGTTTCTGGTTTTCCCCTTGCTTCTGACCATTCTCAAGGTGAGCACGTTATTCCTTTTTCTCCTTCTTTTTAATTGGGGGCTACCAGGGATCAAACTCAAGACTTCAGTTACATAAACCAGTCATCCATCTCCCCAGCCCCCAACACATTCTTGGGGTGGCTCATTAGACACAAATGAAAGGTAAGAGTCAAGGGAATCAAAGATTCTGAGCCAGGGGCTGGAGAGATAACTCTGTGGCACAAGTACCTGCGTGGTAAGTGCAAGGGCGTGAGTTCAAACCCCAGCCCCGCCAAAAAAAAAAAAAAAAAAAAAGGAAGATTCTGAGCCGGTCTTGAAGTAGAGGTGCATGAGCCAAGTGAGACACACTTACTTCAGCAACCCTTGTGTGCTAAGTTATAACAGATGAGAAGTCAGGGTAGGATAGATACTTCTAAAAACAAGATGGGCACTAGCATTTACAAAGAAGTTGGTGCAGTTGTGTAATTTTTGCATATACTGCAATAACAGAAAACCTGATGGATCATGTACTAATCACTTTGCAATTCTAGAATTTAATTTCTCTGCCAGTAAAACATAGGAGAGGAATTTATCCTAAATTTTCTTCTATGCTATGTATACTAAAATGTAACATCTGCCTCCCAAGTGTCAGTGTGACATGTAGATTTTCTCTATTCCCACTATCTTAGCTTTTTAGGCTTTATATGCTGCTCTAAAGAAAACTGAAACTGAGGGGATATAGCTTAGTGAAATAAGCACCAGCCTGGCAAGCTCAAGGTCTGAAGTTAGATCTCTAGTACACACACACACACACAAGGTAAGTTGCTTCAACATATTTTTCTTATAATCTGATATTTTTCTAATTTTTACTTCTCAGAATAGTAATCTCTTGTTGAAAAATGATCATAATAAACCATTGTAAGGTAATATCCTTATATCTTGCCTTCCTACAGGGTTATTGGTAGGCCATTTTTTCACAGAAAAAAGTACACATTTAATATTTCTTACAAAAGAAAGCTGAAATACATATTTATTGGATTCAAAGCACTTGGAAAGCTATGTATAGGAATATTTCACATAATTTGTATGTGGTGTGATATGGTTGAGAGACCTAGCTTTGAAATTCAATTGTGTTTCTAATCAGCTATGGACCTTTAAAAATGTGTTACCTTCTCTGAGGCTACGTAACTGACTTGTGAAATGGAAAAATTAATAACCATGCCCCTCAGTGGGTATTTTAGAGCATTACAAATAAATACAAAAGGAGGTTACTGGCCTACAGGATACAGTAAGAGGTAATCAGTAGGTCTGCTGTCTAATGCAATTTTCTACAAGAGAGTGAAGTTCATTTTATCAATCACATTGCATAGATAGATAAAATTCTACACTCTAAAAGTGCAGCGCATTGTACAATGTTATCATTGTGTTTTGCCTCATGATTAAGGGTTTCTCATCTTGCTCTGTCTAATCCTACGAGAGAAAAGTTTCCCTAGTACTATAAACTACCAGAATATTAGAATAGTGAATATGCTATGTGTGAGACAATTGTCAGATAGAGGAAAACAAAGTTTAGAAACATGAGACCGAGCCGGGCATGGTGGCGCACACCTGTAATCCCAGTACTTGGGAGGCTGAAGCAGGAGGATCAACACGACTTTGAGACCAGCCTGGGCTACAAAAGTGAGCTCAAGGCCAGCCTGAACCGCATAGTGAGACCCTGTCTCAAAAAGACAAAAAAGAAAAAAACATGAGACCATGTTGTAATGCACTGATCCCGGAAGAAAAGGAACACAGTCTAAACGTCACCATGCTCCTCCCTCCTAGAAAATTGTGAAGGGTGAAAACTGGGGAACGTCAGCATCTGCTTCAACTGCATATGCACACACTCTCAGCATGGTGAAGGCACAGAGAAGCATCTGAAAAGAAGCTGTGTAGAAAAGCAGACTCAAGAATAAATGTACAGGACACATATACTTGGGAAATACCAAAGGCTGCAATAAGGTAAAGAGGGACACAATTAAACAAGAACAAAGAGATTCAAGGCCAACTTGGGTGTGGAGGAAAGAATCTGAAAATAGAGGACAAAAGAACTAAAAGAGGGCTGAGGCAATATTTAGCAGTCCACGAGCTTGCCTGGCGATTCCCAGTACCTCATGCTGTGCCGGCCCAGCTGGGAGTCAGCTGTGAGGATGCACACCGGCCACCTAGCACTAGACAGATCACTGCAGGTCTGCACTGCGTGGTGAGACCCTGTACCTAAAGAATAATTTTAAAAAAAGACCTAAAAGAAAAATAGGTAAAATGTAATACAGGCAAAGACAATGTATTTAATAAATATACATTCACAAGTAGCTTACAATAAAAGTAGCAAAGTTTGCATGCAAGAAGGTGTAAAAACATTGAGGATTTTAAAAGATTAACATAAAAGAAGAGTATGGGAAGCTATAAAAAGAGCCAAATTTAATTTCTCAAGTGAAAAACCATAATATCAAAGGTAACAAATTCTACAGACAACGGATATTATAAACTAGGAAAGAGCAGAAGACCAGAAAATATGAAGACAGAAACGGAATTTCAAAGCAAAAAGACAATGAAAAAAATACTAAAATGAAGCTGTGCTAATCTTGAGAAGTATATCAGGCAGAATTTCAATTTGCATAACAGAGAAAAGAAAGAAGGCAAGAAGCAAAAGATAAACAATAGCCAAAATACTTCAAAATGTCTCTTTATGATAAAAGAAATATAGATCAACAGATTAATCATTTCAATGCAGTTTTTAAGAAATGCAAAGTCAAGCAATAATCATAAGTTTATTACTCAACACCAGCAAGAGAAAAAAATGCAAAAAGGAAAATGATACAAGTGTTTGAATATATCGCATAAAAAGAAACAAAATGAAATTGCTGATTGGTTTTCAACAGAAAAATGTAGTTAGGAAGACAAAGTGCTAAATGATATGCGAATTACAGTAATAGAAATAATAATGTAAAAATATGGATGAACTTCACCCCTAAAAATGAAAAATGACTGTCATACGATGGCTTAGAAAATTTATTGCCAGGTGATTTGGGCTACAAAAGCATTGTTTCAGAATATAAAATCAAAGTGAAAAAATTAATTGCATTTCTATCCACTCACAACAAAGCATCTAAAATGAAAATTAATAATAGGATTTAAAATATCATCTCAAGCTGGGCGTGGTGGCTCACGCCTGTAATCCCAGCACTTGGGAGGCTGAGGCAGGAGGATTGGTGCGAATTTGAGACCAGCCTGGGCTACAAAAGTGAGCACAGGACCAGCCTCAACTGCATAGCGAGACCCTGTCTCAAAAAGACTAAATAAATAAATAAATAAATAAATAAATAAATAAAAATTAAAATATAAAATACCATCTCATTTGTAACAATACCAATTTGTTTTACTCTTTAAAATAAAATTTTAGAGAAGGTCCTTAGATAAACATCACCAAGATGGTGAAAAGTCTGAATACTGAGCCAATCCAGCAACCAGGCCCACTGTGTGAGTGAGACCTCACCTGGCGCACCTGAACACCAGCTGACCCAGCAGGGACTCCCACCACCTGAGTCAGACCTACACTGGCCCACCAGAAGCTCAGAAGATGCAGCAGCCAGGCCCACGGCTTGAGTAAGACCTCCCCTGGCATGTCGCTGGTGGCCCAGCAAAGCCAGCAGCCAGGCCTGGTGCGACTGGAGCAGCCCCGACTCACCAATCGACCAGCATGCAGTAGCCCTGAACAATCGACCTGTGGGCATGCAGGTAAAATGTCCTGGCCTGCAGGGCCCTCCCCTCCACCAGAACTCAGTCCTGTGCACAGTATCCCTGACGGACTGGAGGGTGCACAGATAGGACCCCTTGGCCTGCAGCCCCCGCACTGCAAGGAAAACTCCACCTCCGCACCCAGCTTGTGATTGGTGGGCATATAGGCAGAAACACTACATCTGTATCCTAGCAACACCAGAAATTCTACCTTGCCCAGAACCCAGCTCTGTCATCTGCTTGGAGCCCTGCAACAAAATTCCGTGCAAGAGAGGCTGGGGGTCAGACCCTACCAGCTAACCCAGAAGCTGAGCATCTTGCCAGAGGAGCACAGGAGGCTCTCATGCAAAAGCTGCAGCTGAAGAAGCTGAGCAAAACAGCCAGACAGAGCCAGGCACATCTGGACAAGATGAAACTTGGCAGATCTGGACCCAAATTTCAGTAGGCACTATGGCATAACTTCACCAAAGTTCTGCACCAACGGTCACTACTATACAGAATGATACAGACCAGGAGTAAAGTGCAATCTCAGGACCTGAGCCCACCTGGAATAAATACAGGAGACACTATCATAAAAGAAAAAGAGAATCATGCAGCCAAAATCTCTGAATTAGTAGCAACTGAAGTAAACAAACAGAAATGTATAGAGGAACTTGGGTTGGAGATAACGTCTGAAGTAAAAAGTAAAATCTTGGAAGAACTAAAGGCTGAAGTAAAAAATCAGCTGCAGAAAAGTATAGAGGGAATCAAATCACAAATAACCTCTGAAATAAAAACAGATATCTCTAAATTAATAGCGTCTCAAGTAAAAGAACTGCAGAAAAAAAATAGAGAAAATGAGAGCAGAATTAACCTCTGAAGTAGAAAAACAAAGGATAACTATAATAAAAGACTTAACAAATGCCTCTAAAGAAGGCATTGATAAAAAATTAGAGGAGAATAGAAAAACGATGGAAACCTTAAATGAACAATATAGGAAAGAAATAGATTGCATGAAACAGTTTCAGAGAGATATACAGGAAAATAAGATCTTAATTGCAAGCTAGCAACACCGTATGAATGAGAGTGAAGATAGTTTCAGATCTTGAGAACACAGTCACAGCTAGTGAAAAGATAAGAAAGGATCTCATAAAAACAACCAGGATGCAGTAAAAAAATAATTCAACATCTGCAAGACGATGCAAAAATGAACAACGTGAGATTAATAGGAATCAATGAGAAAGAAGGAGTCAAAACAAAGGCTATAAAAAGAATATGGGCAGAAGTAATAGCAGAAAACTTCCCAAATATGAGAAAACAATCAGGACATTCAGTATGTGAAGCATAAAGAACTCGAAATAACATCCACCCAACTAAAAGCACACCCAGACATACAATAATCAAGATCCCAGAAGTCCAGCTGAAGAATAATATACTAAAAGCCACTAGAGGAGGTAAACAGATCACATTTAAAGGAAAAGACATCAGAATAATGGCAGATTTCTCTTCACAAGCAATGCAGTCAAGAAGAGCATGGAGCAGATTGTTTCAAGTCCTCTATGAAAGCAAATTCCAGCCCAGACTGCTATACCCTGCAAAACTCCCAAATATGAGGGAGAAGTTAAATACTTCCATGACAGGGACTAGCTAAAGAATTTTATGATGACAAATCCAACGCTACACAGATTACTAAAATATATTTTAGAGGGAGATCAAAATGAACTCATCTCTACAAATGAGTCCAAAAAAATAAATAAATAAAATAAAAGCACACCAGATAGGGCAACCAGCTACACAGGAGAAAAAAAGTACAAACAACACTAAGTAAAAGACATGTCAATCATAAGTCAATACATTTCAATTATAACCATCAATATAAATGGACTTAATTCTCCAATTAATAGAAATAGACTGTCAGAGTGGATAAGAAAGCAAAATTCAACGATATGTTGTATGCAGGAAACACAAGTAAATCATAAAAAATCTCATAGGCTAAAAGTTAGAAGATGGAAATAATATTGCATTCCCCAGCAACCTCACCAAGAAAGCAGGGGTAGCAATTCCAATTGTAGACAGTCTAAACTTCAAACCAAGACCGATCAAACAAAATAAAGAAGGACACTACATATTGGTTAGGGGAAAAAATCAAGACAAAGAAGTAACAATCATAAATATGTATGCATCCAACATGGGAGCACCATTTATATGCACTTTTGTATATATAATATTTCATGTCTGTAAGACAAATCTTAATAGAAATGAAAAATCTTCTATCTAATACCACAATCTTAACAGGAGTCCATCATGTTCCTTTATCCCAAAAAGATAGGACAAGCACACAAAAAATAGTAAAGAAGAAGCAGAACTGAACCAGATCTTGGAACAATTGGACTTAGTGGACATACACAGAGTGTTCCAGCCAATCACTTCTGAATACACATTTTTCTCAGCTGCATACAGGACACTTTCCAAAATTGACCACACACTACTGTATATGTCATGCTTAAGTATGTGCAAGAAAACAGAACTTATACCATGCATATTATCTGACCACCGTGCAATGAAACTAGAAATAAAAGACAAAATTAATCACAAGCACTCCAGAAATACATAGAAATTAAACAACACTTTTCTCGACAACTAGTGGGTTACAGATGAAATTAAACAAAAAATTAAACAATATGTACATTTTAATGAGAATTCCAACACAACCTATGGGAATTTATGAGATGCAATGAAAGCAGTTCTTAGAAGGAAATTTATATCGCTGAACTCACACATTAAGAAAACACAACAGGTACAAATAAGTACTCTCATGCGGCACCTAAACTGACTAGAAAAGGAAGACTAAATGAAACCCAAAGCCCATTAGAGCAGAAATTACTTCAATGGAGACAAAGAAAACAATACAAACAAGTAATGATTCCAAAAGCTGGTTCTTCTAAAGATTATATAAAATTGATAAGCCCCTAGCTAACCTCATCAAAAAGAGAAAAGAAAGGACTGAAATTCAAACAATAAGGAATGAAAAGGATGAAATTACTACAGACCCAGCAGAGATTCCAAGAATCATTAGTACCTAATTTGAGAATCTTTACTCACAGAATTAAAGACACAGATGAAATGGACAGACTCATAGAAAGGTACAAACTACTAAAACTGAATCAAGAAGACATAAAAACTCACAATAGCCCAATAACAGTCAATAAAATACAACAGTTAATAAAAGTTCACAGACAAAGAAAAGTTCAGGACCTGATGGATTCACAGATCAATTCTATAAGAAATTTACAGAAGACATAATCCCAAGACTCCTCAAACTCTTGAATGAAAGTGAAAAGGAAACAATACTGCTGAAATCATTCCTAGAGGGAAGTATTACATTGAAAGCAAAGCCAGAAAGAGATGCAACTAGAAAAGAGTACTACAGGCCAATTATTCTCATGATCATAGATGCAAAAATCCTCAATAAAATCCTCACCAATGGAATACAGCAAATCATTAAGAAGATTATAAGTCATGACCACGTAGAATTCATCCAGAAATGCAAGGATGCTTTAATATATGCAAATCTGTACATGTAATACATTATATCAATAGAGCCAAAGCCAAAAATTACATGATCATTTCAATTGATGTACAAAAGGCTTTTGACAAAGTGTGACACTCATTCATGTTCAAAGTCCTACAGAAACTTGGACTAGAGGGCCTCTATCTAAACCTGATAAAAGTCATCTATGACAATCCAACAGCTAACACAATTCTAAATTGGTAAAAATTGAAGTCTTTTACTCTCAAATCTGGTAAGAGACTAGGATGTCCTCTATCACCACTCCTACTCAATATAGTTCTGGAATCATTAGGTACAGCCATTAGACAAGACAGAAATAAAAGCAATAAGAATAGGTAAAGAAGAAGTTAACCTATTGTTATTTGCAGATGACATGATAATCTATTTGGAAGACCCAAAAAATTCCACCAAGAAGCTACTAGAATTAATATGCAAATTCAGTAGTGTAGCAGGATACAAAGTCAACGCAAAAGTCAATAGCATTCCTCTACACAGATAACAAACATTTTGAGACAGAAATTAGAGAAAGAATACCTTTTACAATAGCATTAAAAAGAAGAAAAAGAAAGAAAGAAAGAAAGACCTAGGAATTAACCTAAAGAAGTAAAAGATCTATTCAACAAAAATACAGTACTCCGAAAAAAGACATCCTAGAGGATTTCAGAAAAAGGAAAGTTATTCCTGCTCCTGGATAGAAAGAACCAACATTGTGAAGATGGCCATATTCCCTAAATTGTTATACAGATTTAATACAATTCCTATCAAAATACCATCAATATACCTCACAGACCTGGAGAAATCATTCCTAAAATTTATCTGAAAACAGAAAAGACCTAGAATTTCAAAGACAATCCTGGGCAGCAAAAATAAGGCATAAGGTATTACAATTCCTGACCTAAAGTTACACTACAAAGCTACAGTGATAAAATCAACATGGTATTGGAAAAAAAAAAAAAAAAAAGATAGACCTAAGGATCAATGGAATAGATTAGAAAATGCAGAAGCAAATATAAATACATTTAGCCACCTTATTTTTGACAATGGCACCCAACATGTTTGCTGGAAGAAAGATTGGCTCTGTAAAAAATGGTGCGGGGAAAACCGGCTCTCCACATGCTGAAAACTAAAACTTGACTGAGGTCTATCATGCACTAAACTAAAGTCAAACTGGATTAAGGCTCTAAATATCAAAAGAGAAACGCTGGATATCCTAGAGGAGAATATCAGAGGAAATCTTGAAGACATCAGGGTAGGCAAAGAATTGACGGACAAAATTCAGCATGCATGTTTAGTACTTGAAAGAATCAACATCTGGGACCTCCTCGAGTTGAGAAGGCTTTTCATGTCAAAGGAAATTACCAACAGAGTGAAAAGACAACCCATAAATTTTGAAAAGATTTTAACTAATAAGTATTCAGACAAAGGTCTTCTGTGTAGAATTCATAAAGAACTAAAAACAATTATGCCCCCAAAATTTAAAGACCCAATTGAGAAATGGGAATCTGTGATGAACACACACATCTCAGAGAAAGAAATTCAACAAGCCTATAAATACATGAAGAAAAGCTCCACATCGCTAGCCATTCATGAAATGCAAATCAAAACATCACTTAGATATCATCTCACCCCAGAAAGAATGTTTAAGAATGTTTACCATAAAGAATTCGACAAACAAAAAATGTTGGAGAGGCTGTGAGGAAAAAAGAGCCCTTCTTCACTGCTGTTGGGAATGTAGATCTGTGCAACCATTACGGAAAGCAATATGGAGACTCCTTAAAAAACTAGAACTGGAAATCCCATTCAAAGCAGCTTTCCCCCTACTGGAAATTTTCCCAGAAGAACTGAAAATATCATATCACAGTGATATCTATGCACCCATGTTCATAGCAGTTTGGCTTGTGATAGTCAAATATTGGAAAAATCAAAAATGTCCCTCATCTGAACAATGATTAAAAAAGATGTGGTAAAATTTTCATAGAATGGAATATTACTTAGCTATAAAGAATGATAAAATAAAAGACTTCATATAATAGTGGATGTATTTCATAAGTGCAACAAACCAGACCTACATATGTAAATATTGTATAGTCTCCTTAGTGTAAGAATTCAAAAGAGGAATAAATAAATAAATTTTGGGTGTACCAGGAATCGAACTCAGGACCTTGCATTTTCTGCAACTTCAGGCCCTATAAATTTTTTATTTTTATTTCATTTATTTATTTATTTAGTCTTTTGGAGACAGGGTCTCATTATGCAGTTCAGGCTGGCCTTGAGCTCACTTTTGTAGCCTAGGCTGGTTCCAGACTTGCACCAGTCCTCCTGCCTCAGCCTCCCAAGTGCTGGGATTACAGGTGTGTGCCACCACACCAGACACATAAAATTTTTAGAACAGAGTCTTAAATACAAAATGCATTTGGAAGAGTTAAAAAATAAGATTTATTGATATAGTTAGTGATTAATTATTTGACCAATCTTATATACCTATATCTGTTCATCTAAACAGATTTGAAGTTGAAAATATGTAATACCATCATTGTTAAATTTTTGTTCTTCTTTTATATTTCTGTACTCTATGTACCCTTGCTTGTTATTCTTTTTCTATTTTTGTTTCTGATATTTTTACCCTTTAAAATAAAATTTAAAAAAGAAATGGATGAATACTGAAAACTATAAAACATTTATTTGTATTTCTTCGTCTCAGAAGTATACGCTCCCCTTAGGTCCCATTTTTGGAACAGGGCTGTGGATGTAGCTCAGCTGCTCAACACCTGCCTAGCAAGCTGTATTGGTCAGGGATTTACATAGAGGAACAGAACAGATGTAGTATAAGGAATGGATATTAACGCCAAATATATAATGTATAAGGAATTACAAGATCAACTTACAATAGTCAGCCCCAGAGTCAGAAGAGAAAATGTACAGAGGGCATCTGCACTCTCCTGACTGAAGAATTAAATCCCGAGGTCTGGACTTCACTGCAACACTCCATGTAAGTCTCAACCCATCGGCTGATGGGTCTGCGCTGGAAAACTGAAGTGTCTGTAATGGATGCTGAAGAGTGTGCAACTGTTGGTGAAAGATCCAAGCTGGAGGCTGAAGAGTCTGCGCTGCAAGCCCTATGATGAAGTCCAGGTTGAATGTGAAGACTGAAGCTTCTCCGATGAAGCAAACTCTTGACTCCTTCCTCAGCCCTTTAAAAGTTTCTTTGTGCTCAGTCATTCTAACGTGGGCCCATTGCGCCCTAGGGTGGAACCAATCATACCCCAGGATGCGCGCTTGATCCCACTCTAGGGAAGAGCTAATCATATCCTAGGCAGGCCCTGGTCACGCTCCAGGGAGGAAACAATTGCACCCCAGGGTGGGGTTCCCACCAACAGGAAGCCAGCCTGCTGAGTCATCAAGCCAAGTTGATACAATGTATCAACCACTACACAAGCCAAGGCCCAGAATTCTATTCCCAGTATCAGAAAACAAAGTAGTGTGTTAAAAA
>PVJA010037676.1:0-20238 GCA_004027025.1 Myocastor coypus | reverse complement strand
TGGATGGATGGGTGGGTGGATGGAGGGGTGGGTGTGTAGTTTCATGCATCTATATATGCAGAGGTAATGAAGGACATATATTCATTTGTAATTGAAAAAGAAAAAACTATAAATCTGGAGAAAATAAATTGAACTAGAAAGGTGGCATTTAAGTAAATTTGTTGCAACTCTCCCAGCTAGGATAAAGTTGAGTGCCCCTTATCATTCTTTTTCACTAACTCAGTCAGACTTCTAAATTTTCCTACTTTTCTTCTCCTATTACCTTTCTGTGATTTTAAAGCTGGAAGTGGTTTCTGTGAGAATCTTAGCTATTAATAACCAAGCTGTTGAATTTCTTTCAAAATAAACTTCTTTGGGGGTTTCATTATACCTACAGTTTCTTTGTACATTCTTATTTTAAAAATCTAAACTTTTTTCCATTTTTAGGGGCTCAATAAAGGATAAGAATGGAGTCACATTGTCTAGGAATACCTGCTTAAATGATGTTTTCTCTGCTGCTGTTATTTTACCTTATGCTGAGTCATATGACTTCACATGACATGGAAATGACTAATGAACAGAGGTAGCTTGGGAAATGGCTCATCTGGCTCACCCATGGGACCTGGGTCCAGAGACCCCTGGATCACCGTGAAGCAACTTATTTTCCCTAGCTGGCTGTCAGTCTACGGCAAAAAGACTGAGCATGCCAGATAATTTGTCCTTGGTACAGTATGTGCTTGGAAAACATTGACACGCTGTCCTCACAGACCAGGCACCCAGGAGCTGCACACTAAGTAAATTGAATTGGTGAGGTTATAGCCAACGTCACATCTAAATTATACCTTCAGGAGCTAAACCTCTGAACACCACAAAAAATCATGGATCCCCATTGTCCTCTAGATTCAAAAGCCTTAGGACAAGAGAAAGCAGCTCTCATTGAGCCAAGCAGAAGAAAAAGAGCCAGGAGCATCTGAACAGGCGCTAAACCCAGGAACTGCATTTTAGTTGAACCAAACAGTTTGCACAGAGTTTAAACTATTTCATTTATTTTAATATTCGACCATTAAACATCAAATGAATGAAGTCTGTCCTCTGTTCCCCAGGATGAAATGGACTTTTCCTGCTCTCTGAACTCAGCCAGCTTTCCCTGGATATATTTTTAGCCTGCTCAGGAAATACTGAACACTAAGGAAACTCAAAGCCACTAACCTCTTACCTGTAACGCCACCAGTGGTGGCGCTAACATGCGCAGCCAGTGACTCTGGATGGGCTGGGGAAAGCCCTCCGGCAGGCACGTGATCCAGTGTGTTTCCCAATAGTTCTGCAGTGTTCTGTGGTTCCCTGAGATAGCACTGATTTTAAAACCAGCCGTACAACACCTTATATTCCCCAGTTACCCGTTTAGAAAGAAACCATGTGAATGCCATGACAGGGTTGTTGAACTCCAGCGGGGATCCACAGCCATTACTGAAGTGCGAGCCCCGCAGGCCCCTCCGGTGCACGCAGCTAGACTGTGCTCCGCACACCACACAGTCTCCTCACAAGGCGTATTGTGTGAGGTAAGCCTACATCTTTCCAAATCATTGAACCATCCGGTCATGCAATGCAAAGCAACTTACCGGCACCTTATTCGCTAATATGTAACAGCACAGCCTAACTACGCCTTGAGAGCCTCCTACATTCAACCATTGAATAACTGTTGGATGACCTTGGACCTAGTTCACAGAAAATCTTATATAACATTTACTTCCTTCATAGTTGTAAAACAACAAGGCATGACATCATCTTCCTTTCCTCTTGCTTAATTATATGAATCATAATCAGGCTTTTAATTCAAGCCAGGTCATAAGTATCCAGAGGCACCTACAGACATCTTGTATATATTAACTGAAAAACATAAATGTATTTTATTACCACCGCCTCCAACAATTCCCCGAGAGGCTTCTAGGACTGCAACCCCTAGTTCCCCTGGGAACACTTCCCAAGTGCCTGCCTCCTTTGTGCGGCCCCTGGCAGCAGCTAGGTGCTGTCCCTCACATAAGCTATTGCACAGTGCACAGTGCACGGTGCGCCCTCCACCTTAAAATTCTCCTGGGGAACCTCCCTCCACACACACACACACACACACACACACACCAAGACATGAGGTGTGATTGAAAACTACAGTGAATATTTCAGCATTTTTAATTTAATTAGCAGAAAAGTCATCTGGGCATTAATCCCACTCAGATCTCTGTCTCTCTGCCTCTGCTTCTCTCTCTCTCTCTCTCTCTCTCTCTCTCACACACACACACACACACACACACACACACACACACACACTTGCCTCTGTCTAGAGAACTTCCACAGTCCTCTTTCAGGTCTTTCAGTTTGTCACCATAGCTTCCCCAGTAGCCTGAGTCAATTCAAAATTGTCATGGTCATTTTAGCTTTGAGGAAGAGCCAACAGCCACACCGGGCAAGGTCTGGTGAGTAAGGTGGACAAGAATAACACACTGTCCTGCGCCGGCTCGTATGAGCCCTCTGTTTGTGTCACACGGCGTTGGGCTTTGGCATTCACAGTAGTTTTAATCGCATCTTATAAAGCCACGAAAGAGAACTTCCAGGAGTGCTTCAGAAAGTAGCAAAAGCCGTGAGTGACTCTTAGAGCTGGACCAGATGCGAGCAGCATAAAGAGGGACGGATGTGAGTCTTTGGGGGCCAGGACAGGGTTATGGCTTAGATAAAAGCGCTCCCCAGTGTCATGTGCTCAGGAGGTGGCTGGGCTGGGAGAGTGGTGGTGCCGCCTCTAGGTGGCAGGGGCCCGGCAGAGGCCCTTCAAGCACGCCTACCCCTTCTGGCTCCTCCCTTGGCCCTTTGCTTCCTGGCCGCCATAGAGGAGTAGTTCTTCTTCTTCTATGCTTCTCATGGAGCCAGCAGGCTGGAAACCAAGAACCTGCCCCAAAATACACCCTTCCTCCTTCAATTTGGGTGTCTGGTGCTGTACCCCAGCAATAAGAATGCGACAGAGACACACTGCCCAGCCCTGCCATGGCAAAACTGTCCTCTACAATACCTCTGTCTGTTGCTATTGAGGACAGCAAACTTTAGGTCATGAAGGAAGCTACTGCGGGTGCAAATCTCTACACTAATTAGGGTATACGCCGAAGTCCTCTTGGAATCAATATATGTGCAATATATTCATGTCAAAGAAATGTCTCTCTCCTGAGTACAGGGGTGACCAGAGAGACTACTCCCAGCCTGCATGCCCTGCTGGGCTCTTTCCAGCCATTCTGTTATTATTTCTAGGCCATCAGAAATTGTTCTGTGAAAATAAAATCTAGAAGATTCCCATAGAACCTGGCAAGCACTTTGCCTCGCAGCTTCTGAGGCTGTCGCGAGACTTGGCATCTCCTTGAGTAACCGTGCGCCTTGCTGGTGCTCCGAAATCTCACGACCGACCTGGAGATGAAAGGGGATCGGAGGAGATCGTGAACAACTGCGGCCACTGCGGGAGCTAAGGTTGTGCTTGGCTGCCTCAGTCCCCAAAGGCAAAGCCACCTCCAAACCGCCTCAGCTCTGGCAGTGAGTATGAGGACACCGCGACTCGCTCTGTGCTCAGAGGGCTCGCAGGCCCCAGAGCAGGTGTGCGCTCTCTCCCGTGACGTCTGCGCTCGCTGCGCCGCTCCGGCCCTCACTCAGTCCAGCAGCCATTGTTTACTGATTGCCCAGCACGGAGCGCACACTTCACAGCAGAACACGGATGACGGAGACTCCTTTGGAATCTTCCGTAAGACTTATATTTGTTTAGATCATCTACATGGAAATTTTCTCATTTTTTTCTGAACGCGCCATTAAAAACTGCTTCAAGAAATGAGCAAGATAACGCACACAAGGAAAATGAACTTATTTTTCAGTTTCCTCAGCTTGGTGTTATTTACATCAACTGGCCTAACTAAAAGTGTTAATTTCATGTAGAATGTAGCGAGTCATTTACAGAAACAAAAATTCTTGGCACTGAAGCCATTTCAACCCAATTACACCAACGCACTCTTACTAATCAACTGCTATATTGATACCAGCTTTCCATCATGAAAATGAAACTGCAACCCGAAAAAGACCCTTTCCTGCACCACAGGGCCCCGCACCCACCCGCCCAGCCCCGCTTGGAACCCTACCTCTTATAGACCCAAACCGACTTCAGAAACATTCCTCCGAAGAAGCCAGGCACGAAAGACGACCTACTGCGTCACTCTGTTTGCATGCAAAGCCTAAATACAGCAGAAGCTTCATCTGTCGCTGTAGGAGTTGGGGGAACAGGGGAACCCTCGGAGCGGACACGCAGGAGGCTTCAGGAGCGCTGGCCACGTTCTCTGCACGGTTGCCGCTTAGAGGCGCGCTCTGTTCGTTTGTGGGTCCTACGCCACGCCCCATACCGGACAGTCCCGCAGCAGTCCTTCTTCCATACGCTTCAGAAGGCGTTCAGAGACTCTCACGAGTGAGGAGCACCGTGCCCGCCTCCGTGGAGGCCTCAACCAAACACGCCCTTCTCACCGGGAGCCACTTTTCTACTTCCCCATCGAAATAAGGCAGGTGTAACAAGGAGGACAAGCAGCTTCCGTGTGTCCTGCTGTCGGCACAACCTGATATTGGCCCCTCGGAGTCAACTTCCCGTCTATACCTAAACTCTGGGGCTTTCTGCTGGGTAATCTCTAAGGGCCAAAAAATTATGGCTGCTGTTTCCTCTTTTGTTCTAAAGAGGCGTTTTGGGTCCTTGGAAGATCCAATCAGGGTGACCCTGGACATGAGAATAATCATATCCTAATAGACTCATGTAGCTCTTGACCAAGAGACAGGGCAGCGTGGCTGGGAGAGCCCGGGGCCAGCCGGCCCGAGCCCCGGCTCAGAGTCAGTGCCTGGGCATCCGCCTGCCGCAAAGCCTTCAGGGAGGCCCCTCTGTCTGTCGGGGTCATGGTTTTGTCTTTTACAAATCAAGGGAGCCAAACTGGGTGATTCCCCCAAGCCCCAGATCCTTCCAGAACTAAATCTGTGCCTCTGAGTTAATTTGTTAAAAACTAAAGAAATAGTAAGCCAAGATTGTGCCTCGGTTCCTTCCTTCTGCAGATATTAAAAGGCAACTGAAATGCAGATTTTAATATTTTTGTGGCCCAATATGTGCTGGGCCCTGCTCCCAACCCCACAAAGACAGATAATCACCCTGCCTTTCAGCAGAGGCCACTGTCCAGGAGAAAATGGGGAGAGGCCCCAGCATGTGCTATCGCAGGGAACTCGGGGCCAAAAGCCACACCCCCTCCACGCCAGTGCTTTCCTACCCCGCAGAGGCTTGCAGTGTCTCCAGAAATCAACAAGGGGGCCCAGAGAGGCCCCAGCCCCAAAGCGAGCCCTGTCCTTCCTTTCCTACTTTCCCCCAGTTGACAAAGAAAAACGAGAAGTGGGAGTTTCATTTCTAAGGATAAATCAGCATGTCATTTGTTAAAATCAAACTACCTGCAGTTCGTAGCTGGTGTCACGATGGTCCTGGACTGCTTGAACGCTTCACACCAATGCCGTTTGTGACCACATTTTGCATCTCACTTGTAAGATGTAAATTCTTTGGGATGTAGAGATGTCATGCACAAAGCCCTGTACCTGGGGATAAAGTAAATCCTGAGGGGATTTGACTGACCTTGGGAGATACAAAAGTTCCATGTTTTGTTATACAGGTCTTGCTTTAACTTGCTCTTAACCACCCAGCAGAAAAGTTTAACCATGAGGCATAAAACGAAAAACTAGATTAATATGCTGAGCTGTAACAGGCTTAAATCAACAGCTTCCAACATTGCCAGGTTTGCCAATAACCCACCGCAATTATGGAACATTGCACCGTGCATATGGCTACTTTCTCTTAGTTCAATGAAAAGAAATTTTTTTGTACCAATAACAACAATTAGAAAAATTATCACGTCTACATCTTGTGCTCCATATAACTACTAGGAGGATAACAATATGCATTGTATCAGTTATCGGGAATGTACTACTAATGTGTTTTGAAACTGTCACCTTGTTATTTCTTATTAAAAGTAATAATAAAAAAAGAAAAAGATTCCATGCATAAGAAGCCAGAGGTGGATGAGGATTTTCCTGTCCATTTTAATTATATTGCTAAATTAGAAGAAATTACAACTAGAGCATGCAGCCTGATGTGACGCCCGCTGTCAGCGCCATGTAAGGTATAGATAGGGAGCTGTCTCCACAAAACACCTACAAGAAGCAAAGGAAAATAGCTCTCCGGTGGGGCGCTGAATGGCGCTAGGGGCACAGGCGGACATGTTTTCAGTGTGGTTTTAACCTGGCCGGTGATTATTTTAGAAGAAGCCTCCTGCCACGGCCTGACACTTGATCTGCAGGATTCCTTAAAAGACACTGGGCCAGGCACGCAGTGGTATATCGTACACTCAACAAAAATACAGAATGTTCTGGACGCAGCCGAAGGAGTCATGTGACTAGAGGTCACTTAAGTACTTCTAAAAATACAATGGGATCATTTCCCTGGCCTTGTCTCCCATCAGCTCTGGACTCTAGACTGTTAGTTAATAGACAAGAAACAGCTATTGTAGAGTTTGCTTTGAGATCAATTATAGCACTTAATTAGTCTTTGTCACCTAATTCTTAGGTGCTAAATCTCCCATTTCTGTCCCCAGATCCCACATAGGGAAGGCTTGGGGTTAATACCATCAGCAATGAAACCGTTTTCCATGTCAGACACTAGGAGAACCTACCTGTTTGTTTTTTCCTTGTAGTGGTAAATTTACAGAATGTTCCTGCTAAAATCGTGTTCTGTGACCTTCCCCCGGCCCGGAGTGTTGACCTTCCTCAGTGCAAGAATAATATCTCTTGGGAACTGCTTCCATCCAGTCACACTTTCTAGTGCTGCACGTATCATTTGTTAAACACATTTTCCAAAGCTATTATGGCAGAGACTAGGAGTTACAAATATAGCATCACACAAGGGCAAGGAGCCCTGCCTGCACAGAAGTGACTGCCAACGCAGACCCCGACAGGAACCCTGCGGGCACTGCATGGGAGACAGACCAGGGTCCTGCTGCCGCTGCTGCTGCGGCTGCAGAGAGGGGCCTCCTGCAGAAAGCAGCGGTGCCCAGCACCAGCAGCCCAGCTTTGACCTAGTACTCCATCTCCCACCATGCCATGGACATCAGGGGTATTCTGTGACCACCAATGGCTGACCGCAACCCAGACTCTGGCCTGAGCCTTTACATACATCTGTGAGTTGTGCTCAGGTAGTTCTCACGACCTCTTGACGAGGCAGTTTATAGCACTGCGCCTGCATTACAGGCGAGGAAAATGACAGTCAGAGAAGACGAGCTTACCCAGGGTCTCCCAGCACCCGACTTAGCTCAACTCAGCCCAGCTCTCAGGCCTCAGTGACACTTCCTGCCCCCCCCACCCGCACACTGAGACACACTGTGTCCTACTCCCAGAACCCTGGCGTCACCAGCAAAAGTGGATAAGAACATCTCACTAGAGTCCAAGGACTGTTCTGGAAAGAAGAACTGGTTGAACTCGGCTCAAAGAGCAAACTTCAGGAGACACAGTCTGTACCCTACATCCAAAATAGAACTTGTTCTCCATAAAAGAAGTGGCTGTGACCTAGCAAGGGCCCTTGCACCTGGCCTGGGCTCTGACAGGTCCTCTACACTAGCACCCCCTTGCCTCCTCCCAGCCGTGCAAAGAGCAGTGTCCCCTCTTGGGGCTGAGAGGAGCTGTGTGGGCAGGACCCGTAGGTGAGGCCGGGTTTCTTCCCCGTTCCTTATCCTCTCCCTCATTCACGGGGCCCTGTCCCTGTACCTGGCAATGACTCCTGTTCCACTCAGACAGAAAGGGAAGCGCTGTAGTTCTTGCCTTTCTTTACCAGGCTGTGTCCCGAGCTCTGCAACAAGAAGCACAGCAAAGCAGGGGGCCGAGGCTGAGAGTCCTCCAGCCACGCTAGGCCCACTCTAGGCCCACCCCGAAAAGCCCTGCAGGCCGAGGGTGCCATGCCAAAGTCCCAGTCCCAGAGGCCTACAGACACCACAAAGCTGAGGAGGTGCAGGAAGAAGGCGGGAAGGGAGGGAGCAGAACAGAACAGGTAGGGCAGCGCAGCCTCTGCCCTTCCACTGAGCTCCTTCTGGAGTGACCAAGCCTGTCCCACTCGGCTTAGCTCACGTTTCTGCTGTGAAACGTCCAAGGAGAAGACATAGGACAGAACCGTTCAGCAGTCTTCATGGTTGGTTCTAGAACCTAGATTCCCCTGCTAGGGAAGGCAAACAAATGCAAACACTGCAATCCATAAAACGGATGCCGTGTCCCAGGGGGCTGAGCAGAAGAGTGGCTTTATAGGCCAAGAGGGCTTGACAAGCGCAGGAGGAAGGAGAGGGAAGGGCCGTTTCCACTCCTCGCCTGGGAAGCGGGGGTCTGACGGCTGGATCAATAGTGAAGCATCGATGGGTCAACCTCGAGCTCCCTGGCACCAATGCCGGAGCCTGCGGGGTCTTCCAGGTGGAACTGGGCCGTGCAGGCAAGTTGCCTGTCAGGTCTGCACCGGTCCGGGGAGACAAAGTCAAACAGCATCTTGGTTTCAGCTCCGTGACCCAGGTGTTCAGTGTTTCTTGTGCCACTTTGCTTTTTAGTTTCATCTACTCGGGACCCAGGGCAAGATTTCAACCTAGGGCCGTGCCTTCTGTAATGTTTGTCAAGCAACGTCTTGGAAAAGAACACTCTAAGCCAAGCCTTTGTATCCAGGGTACCAGGGCTGGAAGGGACATACACATTTACCCTTTAAGTACAAAAGTACTGCTTCCGAGAACAATAGGTAAAAGACGAAAGAGATAGCTGGGTACGTATCTTTTCTCCCCTCTCCAGCCCCGAAGGATGTGAAAAATATTAATCAGCCTCATGAAACCCAAGGCTGAAGAACCATTTCATACTGATTGTGACTATTGGTGAAGGACAAAACGCTAGACTCGGAAGCCGGGGAGAACAGAGAGGCACGGCCTCGGCCTCGGTGGTCAGTGGCGGCCCCAAGCAAGAACAAAACAAAGAAAGGGCGCGTGGCTGAGACAAGAAGGTGGTGACTTGGGGACCAAGGGGGTAGGGGGAGTGAGCCTCGGCCGGCAGCCAAGGAGCGCAGCTGCCACCCGCAGCAGCCTGCTGGCATCCTGCCCCCCACCGGGGCCGCTGGGGGCTTCAGTAAATAGAAACGCCTGCAAATAACCAAAGACGTGAGAAATGGAAGGCGCGGCAGGCTGGGGTCGTCACCACGTGGTAAATTTAGGACGGCTTATCCGCAAGCTGGAATTACAGAATGGCACGCACAGCCAATTAAAAGTATTTAAGGATGAGTTTCTCTGAGGAGAGCAGGTGGCGGGAGGGAGTCGTCATCCATGAGGGAGAACCCAAGAGCCTGCCGTCGGCCCAAAGACGGGGGGGACAATTTTAACAACCTGACTCATTCGCTGCCACCACCCACAGCCAGGCTACTTCCAGATTGCAACAAAGGGAAGTTCTTAGGAAAGAATTACAAGAACAAGAAATAGGAAGTATTCTGCAAGGGGGAAATTACCACACAGGGGAAAGCCTGGGCCCTGCGTGAGTTAGGTGTGTGTGGTGTCCACTGAAGGTGACAGCAGTGGGCAGGACCCTTGGAAAGAGACCCCTCGTGCAGAACTGCTCCTGGCCCGCGAGGTGCGGTCCATCTCTAATTTACCAGAGGCCCAGAATTACCGTGCCCACCACATAGGAGGCTCAAGACTTACTCTCATTTTACAGATGAGCAAAGTAAGACCCCCAAAGGCTGAAGTCTACTGAGTAGACCTTTGGGCCAGGACAACCATGCCCCGGTTCCCTCTCGCGAGCCACCACCCTCACCCCTATGCTGCCTTGCACTGGGCTTGACAAACGAAGGTGCTCACCAAGTGCAGATCGAATTCCTCCAGCACAGGTCACCCCTTGGCGCTGGGCCATCCACAGCAGGAAAGGACTCAGGCCATAAAATACGATAGTCCACTTGCTCAAGGTTCAAGTTGTTGGCTTTGCTGAGTCAAAAATTGCGCCTACATTTAATTTGCTGTTCTACCAGCACTCCTCCTCTCCCACACAGTAACAGTGCCATAATAATAGCTCATGTTTATTGGCTACTTATCACATGTCAGACACTTGGTAAGTTATTTATATAGATATATAGGTATATAGATATTATTTATTTAACCTTCATCATCACTGTCTTCCATTTGTGCTTAAGAAAAGCATAGAGAAATAATAAAACTTTCCCAGATTCCCAGAGCCAGTAAGTGGTGAATCTACCATAAAGACAACATTTTCAATAATTCACTTAGGGGCTAGGGAGATAGCTCAGTAGAATAAGCACTTGCCTGGCAAGCACAAGGTCCTGAGTTCAATCTGTGGTTCCAGAAAAAGAAAAGCAATGAAGATTTCACTTAGTACGATTATAAAAAGAGTTCTTCCAGGGACTCTCTTTGTTCTAACAGCTGTTAGGGTGGAAGCACTCTGCAGGACCTTCCTACCCACAAGGACTCTTCAAGACTTGGAGCACTGCCTGTCCGGTGCCAGCCTTGTCCGCGCTACACCCTATAATTTTATTGAACCCTGTAACTTTATGACATCACGTCCAGGGAGGCCTGTTGCCTCAGTTTCCTCCTTTCTGAAGTGGGGATGTAGGTAGTTATTGTGCCCAGTCGCCTGGTTTATGAACGGAAGGCGTTGGGAGTGGCGCCGGGCGCATGGCTGACCTGCTGGTGCCAGCCACTGCCGCCGCTGGCCAGGCCCAGCCTGCCTGTCCCGGCCTGCTCCAAAGCCCGACCTGCCGGCGTTCCCCAGCCACCACACGGAGGCACGTCAGCTTCTTGCTAGTGCTCAGGATGTGCTTTCAAACAAATTATCCTGACAAATGCAAAAGAAGCCTGCCTAGATGAGAACCTCCGCCTTGTAACCTAGAATTGCGCCTTTGACAGGGACTAGCACACAGCCTTAGGTCATCACATACTGGATGATTATGGCATAAAAAAATGAATAAGCAGCAAAGGAAGAAATCAGTGAGAAAAGGCCGGACAAGAAAGCAAGTGGCTAGCTGCCCGGCTCACAAAGCTGAAATTGACCTGCCGAAACTGGGAATGAGGAGCCTGGAAGAAATAACATGAAATAACATGAAAAGCACATAATGTTTTATTTTCCAAGAATTATGTTTCAGTTTTTACTTAATTTGCTCTAAATGAGGTCTCTATTGCAACAAACTTAAGCTTTTTCAAAACTACGAAGCATGACATCACCTAAAAACTAGTCCTGTTCATATCTAAAACCAGAGACTCTCGGGGCGCTCTTACTGAGAACTGAGGAAGGAAGTTTATGGGGAATTTTTTATTTCATCCTCAATTTCCCATGGTTTTCAAAGAGTCATGCTAGAATTCTTTCCCAAACACTTGCAAGGAAGTAGGGCAATTTTGAAAAATAGATGCTCTCAATACCCAAGCTAAATATTTACATTTTGGCTTCTTAAACAATTGACTTTGTTCTTTAGCATTTAGATCAAAATAGTTAAATATTTTAAAACATCAGTAAAAGAGGATATGGTTTTTCACCGACAGTCTAAACTTAACAGTGTTTTCTTTATTTTAAAGAGAAAATACAAGAAAAACAATGATACAAAATTTCAAAACCAGATAGTAAGACAGTAACAGTGGTTAACACATAGAGCATTGTTACCTTCAAAGTAGTTGCTCAGATTACAAGATATAGGCACGAAAAGCTGGTCAAACAATGTGAGCACAAATGCTTCCCGTCAAGGAATTAATAGAAATTAGTAGCACAATAGCTCAGCAGACTAAACTACCTGCTTAGGTAGAGCACTGCGCCCGGGTTCCATCCCGGCATGCCATGCTGCCCGACCCCCAAACCAAGGGTGTGCTGAGACAGCAACCGAGGCTGGGCATGGTGGCACACACCTGTAATCCCAGCACTCGGGAGGGTGAAAAAAGGAGGATCCCTAGGAGTCCGATCTACGTGATGAGACCCTGTAGACGCTGTAGACCCTGTACCAAATGCATAAAAGAAAGAAATTAGCAGCACAACTACCTTAACTTGGGTCTGTCTTCCCTGCTCCTTTCCCTCCTTTCCCCCATCTTCCCCCCAGTTTCTCCTTCCTTTTGAGCAGCGTCTTCTCGCTTCACAATATCTACACTCCGGAGTTTCGTTGCTCTTTCTGTTACTAATGCAGGGGAGAAAAAGCAATGTTCACACATGTGAGTTTGATTTATTTCACTTGAAAAGTGTGGTATATATTTACCCATAAAAGCCTTGAGTTTACCCTTCTTTATAGCTGAGTAATACTCTGTTGTATAAAAACACCACATCTTTTTTATCCTTTCCTCAGCAGAGAGGCTTTTGGGTTGTTTCCAAGATTTAGGTATTAAAAATGGGTTGCTGTTAACACGGACACACATATGTTGCAATTAGATTTTTGGTAGAATTAGAATTAGATTTTTGGTTTTACTTTTGTTTTTAATGCATTTGTTTGCTGCGGGGTCCCCCTTTTGTTCATGAACTCTCTCCCTACACCTATGTCTCAAGATTTCTTCCTACTTTTTCTCTCAATAGATTTAGTGTTTATGTTTCAATACTTAGATCTTTTATCTATTTTAAGTTTAGTTCAGTGCATGGTGATAGACATGGGTCTAGTCTTAGTTTTCAGTATACAGAGAGCCAGTTTTTCCAGCACCATCCACTAGAAAGACTATCTTTCTCCCAGTGGACATGTTTGGCTCCTTTGTCACAGATAAGGTGGCCGAGTGTGTTTGTAGCTGTGCCTGCATCTTCTAATCTGTTCTAGGAATCCTGATGTCTGGTTTTTTTCCAGTACCATGGTGATTTTATCAGGGTAGCTTTGTAGTATAATATCAAGTTGGGGATTGTGGGAGCTCCTGCCTTGGCTTTGTTGGTAAGAATTGTCTTTGCTATTGTATGTCTCTTCTGGCTCCAGATGAATTTTAGGATTATTTTCTACAGTTCTGTGAGGCAGCCTAATGGTATTTTATTGAGATTCCATTATATCTGTATAAATATTTTGGCAGTATGGCCATTTTGACTATGGAGGTTCTACTGTCTCTGTCCATTTTCTCATGGTTTCTTCAATCTCCTTTCTCAGGGTACTCTAACTTTCAATGTACAGATATTTTACTTCCTTTGTTAGACTGATTCCTAAGTTTTTCATTCTTTTGGATGCTATTATAAAGGGTATGGCTTTTCTAATTTTTATCTCAGTAAGGTTGCTGTTTCTATATAGAAATGCTATTGATTTTTGAGTATTGACTTTATATCTAGCCATGACAATGAATTTTGTTATTAAATCTAGAAGTCTTTTGGTGGAATTTTTGAGGTCTTCTATACAGAACATGTCATCTGAAGACAATAATTATCTTCTTCGTTTCCAATCCTTATTGATTCTCTCTGTCTCTGTCTCTCTCTGTAACTATGTCTGTCTCTGTCTCTGTCTCTGTCTCTGTCTCTCTCTCTGTCTCTCTCTCTCTCTCTCTCTCTCTCTCTCTCTCTCATCTAATTGCTCCATTTAAAGTTTCCAGAACTATATTGAATAGGAGTACTGACAGTGGACATCCTTGTCCTGTTCCTGATTTTAGAGTGAAAGCTTTCAGATTTTTATCCACTTAGTATAATATTCACTGTTGATTTGTCATAGATGGATTTTACCAGATTAAAGTAAAGGCCAGCCATTCCAAATTTCTGTAGGTTTTTTGTTTTTTGTTTCTTGAGGGTTTTGTGCTAGAAATCAACTCAGGACCTTGCGCTTGCCAGACAGGAACTATGCCACTGAGCTGTATCCCTGGCTCTTCTTATATGGTTTTATCTTGAATAGTGCTTTGTCAAAGCTGCTTTACACCTATTGAAATGATCGTGTTATTTTTACCCTTGGTTCTATTGATATGGTGTTATTGCTTTATTGATTTGCATATGTTGAACCAACCCTGAGATAATCTTAATTCTTTGCATTTACTTAAATTAAAGTAGGGGGGAAGCAGAGAACGAGGAGCAGGAAAACATTTCCCCCTAAACGTTATATGTGCTAACATACGGTCTGTTTTGGAGAATATCCCATATGCAGCTCAGAAGAATGTGTGTTATGTTGCTGTTGGGTGGAACGCCCTGTAAAGGGCTAGTAAGTCCATGTCTTGGCAAGTTTCATTTAGCTCTGTTATTTTTGCCTAATTGATCTCTCCCTTTGTGTCAGTAGGTGTTAAAATCCCCCATTACAACTGTGTTACTGCTTCTTCGATTTTTCATGTCTGTTAACATTTGTCTTAAATAGTTGGATGCTCCTATATTTGGTGCGCATATATTTATGATTGTTATCTCTTCCTCTTGCAGTTTTCCCCTACCCAGTCTGTAGTGCCCTTCTTTCTCTCTTTAATTATTCTTGGTTTGAAGTTCACGTTGTCCACAAACAGAAGAGCTACCCCTTCTTTGTTCTGGGTTCCTCTTGTGTGGACTACTGTTTTACATCATTTAACTTTCAGTCCGTGAATCTTTTTGAGTTAAATATGCTTCTTGTGTGCAGCGTATTTTGGGGTCTTATTTCTTGATCCACTCTGCCCATCTGCTTCTTTTGATTTGTGACTTGATGGTTACACCTGACATATATTGGCTTACCTTAGTCATGTCCTCCTGCTGGTGGTTCTCTGCTTCCCCTCTATGTGTAGCTGCTTTCCCTGCCTGGTGGTTTCTTTCTGCTGTTGTACTGGGAAGTGTGATCATTTTTACCTCTGTCTAGAATATCTTTCTGTACTCTTCATAGAGTTGGTTTGGTGGTCATGAGTTTCTTCTCTATTAATTTTGAAAGGTAGTTTTGCAGGATACATCCGTTTGGGTTGAAAGTTGTTTTCTTGTAGGATCTGCAATTCTTCACTCGAAGCTCTTCTTGACTTGAGAAATCTTCTATGATCCTGATGGGCTTTCTTTGTGGATGATTTGTTTCTGTTCTCTAACACATTTCTATATTCTGCTTTTTGCTGAATTTTTAGAATCTTGATTATTATATATCTTGATGTAGCTTTATTTTGATCATGGCTGTTTGGACTTCTATATGTTTCATTTACTTGTATGTCAAATTCTTTATCCATGCTCAGGACATTTTAAAACTGTTATTCCTTCTGTGGGGAGTTTTCTATAGCATTTGCACTGTCTCCAGCTTCCTTGTTGACCCTAGTGAATCTTGTGTTATTCTCCTTTGCATCATCTTGTAGCTGCTGGATTGACTTTTCATGGTCTTTTGCTATTTTAATATGTTGTTCTTTTCATGTTCACCAGTTGTAGTTCTGTCTTTAAGATCTAATATTCTAGCGTGTATTTTGTAGCCTTTCAGTGGAGGTTTTAGTCTCCCGAATTTGTGTTTAGCTATGTTTCCTGGATTCCACCTCTTTCTTATATTTGGCACATTTCCTTTCCATTATTTTCCTAAGCTCAGCCCTCCTTTACCTATGTCTTCCATAGTCTCTTTGATTTAAGCACCATTTCTTTTTGTACCTGAAAGATTATTTTCTCTAAAGCTTTTCCCACTTGTTTTCTCACATCTGTTGCTATCATTTCAAAAAGTTCCAGAGTTTGACTTCCAGTTTCCTATATTTCATTGTGTTCTGCTCTTGTCTTGGGCAGGTTGGTGATCTGGGGTTGCATTTTGCTTCCTTGTCTTGTATTTCCTATATTCTCTTATTATTTTATTTTGTTTTATATGTGGTTGCTGCCAATTTCTTAGGATAGAGAATTGTATCCCTAGTATGGCCACTTCCCTAGGAGGTGCTGGTTCTTCAGCAATTCCTTCTAGGCATAGGTGGTTCCTCATATCTACCCCAAGAGCCTACCTCCCAAGTTTCTGAACAAGCTGAGTCACTGTTTGGCTCAGCACCCAATCATCTGGTGCTGGGTAGTGGTGATGATCATGATCTCTTCCAATCACAGCGTTACCACACAGGGGAGAAAAACTGACTGTAATGTGTGTGACATCCTGGCTAACGTAGCACAGTTAGTAATGACAATCATTTCAAGTACAGTTTAACTATTGACAAACTATAGTAGCTATTAGCCTGCTCTCTCTGACCACAAGGGCAAACTCTAAAATTAAATAACAAATCAAACATATACCATGTACTTGTAGGCAGTGATTTTCTCCTTCATGGAGTGATTTTACTCTTCTGCAGAGAGAGGACAACAGTCAGATAAGTAAGGGACAGGATAAAGTGATGAATGAAGTCAAATATAGTAGAGTCGAGGCTGGAGGCCCAAGGATGATCACCTGAGTTTGGAAACTGGAGAACACAGCGGAGAAAGAAGGTAATAGACTGGGAAGGAGGAAGAAAGGGAGGAGACAATGTTGACTCACTTGAAAGTTTACTTTCAAGAAATAGTTGAGGAAATAGAGAAAGAGGATCAATAGAAGAAAATGAGAAAGGAAGGTAAGAAATATAAACAGTGAAAAAAGAAAGAAAAATGAGAAGAACAAAAAAAGAAAAGAAATGGGGGAAAAGGAAATCAGAAAGAGAAGACAAAAATAACCCTAAAAACAAAAATAATCACAAAATGCAAAACAAAACAAGATGACTTCCAACTAGACAAGAAAGGGATAGCCAATCAGCTAACTAAGCAAGAAAAGGATAGCCAATCAGCTAACTAGGCAAGAAAAGGATAGCCAGTCAGCTAACTAGGCAAGAAAAGGTTAGCCAATCAGCTAACACACACACACACACACACACACACACACACACACACACCCTGAAAGGTGCCACTTATTCTCTTTAGCACAAAAATATTTTCCTTCCACTTTCCTAAGCTTATTAGGTAAGCATTTAGACACGCTTGCCTCAATATAAAAATCACCTCAACTGGCTGACTTTAAGTAGAATTTACCCCAAGGAATTTTGGAGCTTTTGTATGCATTAATCCACTCTTGCCAGGCTTCCCTGTACACAGGCAGGAACTGGCAGCCTATCTATTGCTTTAATTTTAATCTAGATGCACTCGGAGGTGTGATCAGCAAATGGGAAGTGAAGCCACACGGCTACTGACTTAGAAACTTGGAGGGCTTTCTCCTCTGCTGGTTATTCTTCCTCTTACATAAGTTTAGGCAGTCACCGTGGGTAGCTGAGCTGACTACCTGGGCAGACTCCAGGAAAATGTTTCAAGGTTAGGTTAACCTGACCCAAGAGTAGCCCTGAGACACAGGAGAAAAGAGTCGTGCCTGAAAGAACTACCCACAGAGGAATATGGCTTCTGCGACGACTACCATGTAAGTGATCACCAACCCGTCAGCAGAATCAAATCGTGTAGGAAAACGTGAGCATCTGCTGAGAGCTTCTCTCTGGGTTTGCTTCCTTTGGAGTTCCTGCTTGGACTCCCCGGAGTGACCTGAGCTCTCCCCAGAGCTGCTGGAAGTGCTATTGTGGTTGTGAGAAGACAAGGTCCTCCAGGAGCCAACACCGCGGGTGGCCGGCGTGTGTGTCCACTCACACTGGATCAGTGGCATTTATGACACCAAAGCTGGCTCTTCCTCAGGAAGGAAGCCGTGTAAATGACACTTACTACAGAAATCACGCGAACACATTTAGCTTCCATGGCCACCTCTCTCCAGCCTGAGCTGAGCCCAGGAATGAGTCACTGCCTTCCCACTACAGGTCACATTGCTCGTGGAAGGTTCCACCTGTCCCAATATTTGGTAGATGACAACATTCGCCCTTGGGAGCTGAGTGGCAGGGGCAGATGAGCAGCTTCCACACCAACTGTGGCCAAGATCAAGGTAACCAGCCCTCTGTACAAGGGATTATTACAAAGGCAACTCAGCCAAAAGAGGGTGCCCCTCCAGGTGCCTTTGCCCAGAGGTCTTTCTCCGGGGGCAGCCAGAGTTGAACAAGGCACCAGTTTAAACAGTGGCAAGAGAGGAGTAAGCTTAAGTTGCCAGAGAGGAATGCAGGCCTGAGGCTCTGAGGAACTCTGGGCACACGGAGGCTGACAAAGGCAAGAGCAGGACCAACCACGTCCATGTGCGTGCAGATGTGGGAGGCGATACCCACCCCGATGTGAGAAATCTCTGGAAGGAAACATCCTTTAGCCACCGTGGAGAGAAAGGAGAACAGCAACCTTTCTCTGCCCTCTCAAAGGACCCTCCACCAAGTGCCCCCGCCCACGCCTCCCACCGCCGCCCACCCTGCCCTTCCCTGAGCTGCCATTTCCCACACAAGGCCAATTTTTCCCAGCGCAGCTTTCCCACCCACTTGGCTTCTCCGCCCTACCCCACCATCTGTCATCAGCAGCTAAAGCGAGGACATTGTCTAACTCACTGGGACCTCAGCAATGGGCAGAGGCCCGCCTGGCCTCGTCCACCTGAGGCTCGCAAACTCTGGAGACAGGGGACAGTGTCAGGGTAGGCTAGGGCAGGCAGCTCCTCAGGAGAAGCCCCGCTGAGCTGCTGCTCTGCTTTGTCTCGCCACCTGCAGTTGAGTGGGCTTGCGCTGCTAACGCATGCGCTGTCTGCCTGTTTTCTCCCTCCAGACCTGCTGCTGTCTTCCTCTTGGTGTTCTCATAATGAGGGCTGTGGCCTTTGGCTCGCTGTCCCTCTTCCTCCTGCACCCGGGTGGTGGCCATGATCAGTGTCCTCCCGTCACTCGTGGCAAAGCTTCCATGTCACTCCCTGAGATGGTCAAGGCCATCAGACCGCACTTCCCATTTGCCTACGATCAGCCTTTTTTGAGTATCTGCACGATGTTAGTACTTCTCTGTTCTGTGCGCGCGCATGTGTGTGTGTGTGTGTGTGTGTGTGTGTGTCTGTCTGTCTGTCTGTCTGTCTTTCACTAAAAGTATTCACTTGGTAAGAAGTACAGCTTGATGACTGCAGATCGTCATTTCCCTCCAGGAGTTGGCGGTGGGTTGAGCTGCAAGGCAGAGGTGGGGTGTCCCGCCGATGTGGGGTGCCGTGCAGCGTGTCAGCCTCCATGTGAATTATCTGTGACTCTCTTGACACTGGCCATCAACTACCACCGACGCTGAGGTTGAGCTGGCTTGAAGCACCCGTCCAGAGCCAGCATGGGCAACGCTGTCACACTTGGGCATCCTCCTGGGTGAGGAAGGCGTACCCGCTGGGTTTTCATTCAGTGACAGTCTCGGTCTTTCCTGTGAGTTTTTGTCTCTCCAGCAACATTGAGCTCACAGGAAGCAGCAAGCACGGAAGGGAACCGGCGCGGAAGTGCCTCCTGGGCCAACAGGGAAAATGGAAGAGCGGGCTCTAATGCACAGAGATAGGGTTCTGAAATTCCAAAAGCGAAAAGAGCAGAATTTCCGGCTGCCGGGCCTGGCGCGTCTCCTCTTTCACTGCAGCACACAGAGCCAGAGAAATCATGTGGCTCCCGCCCGGGCTGCCCACGAGACGGGGGTGACCCTGGTCCTCAGCCTCTGTGGACTGGGAGGGACCCCAGAAGTTTGCCTAAAATAAACTTGGTTGGTAAGACAGACAGAACGAGGAGCTGGGCGTCCAGCCTCCCTCGCAGTGGGGCCCGTCCCGCACCGCAGGGGTCTCCAGCCCACGCTCCACCGCAGAGGGCTGGGCCGGACACCCTCAGTCACTCAGCCAAAAGGGACTAAGAGCCCACGTAGCCTGCTGAGCCGTGACGACAAAGCCAGTCCTCAATACTAAGAAATGTGGCCTCCCCACCCCCAAGGGAGAAGAAAGGAGCAGGTGCAGGGGCCGGCTCCGGCCTCGGCAGGGCTGCAGCCGCACAGACCCAGCGTAGCACGGCTGCACGCTCCACCCGCGGGATGACCCTGGGCTTCTGTATTCTCTAGTAAGAAACTATGAAAAAAGAAAACCCAGGGTTGGTTAGTGAACGTTGAGTGAGGTGGTGTTTTGGGTTTTGTTTTAATAACAGTGTCCACCAACAAGGCCCAGTAAGTAAGGGACTCGGCCACAGCAGCCGCCCCACGCAGCAGACTCTGAGGGACTGGACCAGCAGGAGCGATGAGCACCGAGCTGGAGCTGGAAGTGCGGACCCTGGCAGGGCGCTCTGCTCTCCATTCTCCCCTGGAGGATTTCCAGAAGCTCATGCCCCAGCCGTGTGTGTCACACAGAGAGTGGCAGCTACTGGTGCAAGGGACTTTGAAAGGTTTCACTTAGGGTCCTGTCTGCAGAGGACTTGTCCTTTGCCCTCCCTTCCCCCTCCC
>PVJA010037675.1:0-20202 GCA_004027025.1 Myocastor coypus | reverse complement strand
TTTTTTTTTTTTTTTTTTTTTTTTTTTTTTTTTTTTTTTTTTTTTTTTTTTTGTCTTTTTGAGACAGGGTCTCGCTATGCAGTTGAGGCTGGCCTTGAGCTCACTGTTGTAGCCCAGGCTGGTCTCGAACTCGCACCAATCCTCCTGCCTCAGCCTCCCGAGTGCTGGGATTACAGGCGTGAGCCACCACGCCCGGCTTGTCTTGTTTTTTGAGGTATCACAGCTTCACACACCAGGACAGGCCTCAGTCAGGGCCAGTGACTCATACAAGTTCTCTCACTGTGAGTCTGCTGCTCATCTCCAGACAAGGGGCCTAGGCCTTGGACTGACTAACAAGTAAACAAGTAAAGCCAGTTGGTCAGTTTAAGTCCTGCTCACAATCACTTTCAGAGTGGTCTCCAACACCTGTCTGAAAATTTTTAAAAAGTATTTTAAAAGCCTGGGGATATATAGCTCAGTCCAAAGGCCCTGGGCTTAGTCCTCAGTTCCATACACAAAATAAGTGAGGATCATCAAAGTGGGAGAGTCAGAAGGATAGATACCGAGTCAAAGGGTAGAAGTTAGACATCTAAAAGATGTACGGAGGAGCTTGAGAGGAATTAGGGACAAAACTAATCAATCCTAAATACCCTTGGTCTGGCATAGGCTGTGGGTTGCCAGAGTGAACATGGAGCACACATAGCACTGGACTTACAATAAATGATGTTTGTACAATAGTAAAATTGTCAAAGGACACATTTCTCAGAATATAATCCTGCCACTAAACAATACATAATAGTATCAATTTTTTTTGGTTTTGGGCAAGCTACCCACTTACTTGTAAAATACAATTATATATTATTTGGAAAGATTTTTGTCAGAATGAAATGAAGTCTATCCAATAGCTTTTGAAATAACAAAACCCCATTATTACTATACTTAGGCAATATTGTGGAATATTGTGTGATAAGAAAGGTCTACGTGAATGGTTTGGACATTCATGGAAGGAAAACTATGCCCCACACATTTCACAGATGATAAGCCCTCTATGATTTTAGTCTTTTTGCAGTCATATAAAACATCAGATCACAATTCCGTGCAAACTGTCTCAGAAACTCTTCTCAGGTAAAGCAGATCCACAGTCTGATAAACAGAATTTCATAAGTTAAAAATTTTAAGCCACAAATGTTTATCCTTTATTCCATGAAAAGTGCTTAAGTAAGGCAGGAATATGACAATTTTATTTGTTGAACCATGAGATAGGTAGAAAACTTTACATAAAGATAGAAAAATGTTACAAATCTTTAGCTTCAAAGAGCTTTAGAACTCGAAGAAAAAAGTAGTAAATGTCATTGTAAGAGTAGTACACTTTTACATTTATGACTACACTAAAATCCTTTATACCACTAGAAAGACATGTCCAATATCAAAAATAATCTGAATATATGAATACTTTTTGAGTTGAACTAAGATTTTTCACATCTGTGAATAAGTCAATTCTATTACTGCTCTATAGTTTGAATAAAATTGCAAAGAAATGCTGGGCCCAGTCCAGGAGAAGCATTCTATTGGAATTCTTAAAACATTCCTTACCTATCCTTGTGAATCATGGGTGCAAATGTAATGGCACAAAAAAAATTATCAGAAAATCTAAATGTCTAAATGACCAGAATGACAGGTATTCCAAGCATAGTTTTAGTGTTACACGTTGTTATTCTCAGTGTCAAAAACCTGTTGGAGATTCTTAGGACCTTTGTCTAATTCATCTTATGCATATAAGTGCATGATTTTTCTCCTGCTATGTTTTCTATCTTTTCTGCTTGTGTTCTCTTCATTGTTTAACCCTTAAGTTCTTGATTTTCAATTCAGCTGTGTTATGCCTTTCTGTTTTTATTTATTCTTTTGAGTTCTTACACTAGGGAGAGTATGTGATATTTACACATATAGGTCTGGTTCATTTCACTTATGAGTATATCTTCAAGATATATCCACTTGGCTCACTTGGAGAGAGACTTTTCTCAGTGAGACCTCTGAAGCTACATGCATCGGGTCTTGTCATTTCTTTCTGTATAGACTCATATTGTACAACAAGTGATGTGAAACCCAGCACAGAAGACAACCAGAGGTGAGTGGGACAGCCCACGGGTTCTCCAGATCTTCACTCCAGCCCGTGCCCAGACCCAGCATGTGAACAGGATCCCTCACCTGTCTGCCAGATCCTCATTCAATGCAGCACCCAGGCCCAGTGCACATGTGGAACTTGCACCATCAGACAGGCTCAGTGTGGAGCCCAGTGGCAAAGCTCCCTGCAGAGGCTAGAGGCAAGACCAACCCAGCTGATCCAGGAGCAGAACATCTTGTTAGAGTGTCACAGCGGGTTCACCTCCAAGGACTGCAGCTGGAAGAAGTGGAACACAGCAGCCAGACCCAAGCCACACCCACCTGGACAAGTTTGAAATTGACAGATCTGGACCTGGCGCTAAGGTAATAGAGCCTATACCAAAGGTAGGAAGACAGCACTATACAGAATGACAAAGAGAAGGAGCAAAATGCACTCTCAGGCCCTGAACCTACCCCAAAAAATGCAGGAGATGATAGCATAGAAGAAATCTCTGAAGTAATAACATCTCAAGTACAGGTACAACTGAAGAAATTTATAAAGGAAATCATATCAGAAATAATGTCTGAAATAAAAAACAAATAATACCTATAATAAATGAAGTACTAAGTGCTTCTAAAGAAGACATATAAAAAATAGAGAAGAACAGAAAAATGATGGAATCCTTAAATGAGCAACAAGGGAAAAAAATGGAATGCATGAAGCAGATTGAAAGAGATACACAGGAAATTAAAACCTTGTTATGGTTTATGTCTAGTTGTCTCCCAAAAGCTTCATGCAAGCATGGGATGGGAACTTCTAGAGTTTGAGACTTGATGCATGATCCACTGGGATTATGTGTTTTGGTACTGATGGGATTATGGGATCTGAGTACTGCTGAAATTACCTGACTCATTATCCACTGGATTATGTGTTTTAGTACTGATGGGACTATGGGTCTAGGTACTTCTGGGATTATAGGTGTGGCTTAAGGTGGATAGACTGAGGCAGAGAGTCTGAATATAATATAAAGAGAAATAGAGACAGACTAGGCTGTTGCTCTCTGCTCCCCTGGTTATTCCGTTGCCTCTGTTGCCATTGTTGCTGTTCCACTGCCATGAACTGCTTGCTGCTCTCTGTCATGTGCCTCTCTTCCTTGGATCCATCTGAGTATGGACTGAAGCCTCCAGTAACTATGAGCTAAATAAACCTTTGCTTCCTTCATTTTGGGTGTTGGGTATTTGTCCTAGCAAGGATAGAAGAGTAACTAAGACAAACCTCAATCACAAGCTGGCTAAGCCATTTGATTAAAGGTGAAAATAGAATTTCTGACCTTGAAGACACCATTGCAGCTAGTGAAGAGGTTACAAAAGATCTGTTAAAAACAATTAGGATGCAAGAAAAAATAATTCAACTTCTGCAAGATGGTGCAAAGATGTACAATGTAAGATTAATAGGCATTGATGAGAAAGGAGTCCATACAAGTGATATAGAAAGAATATGGGCAGAATAGCAAAAAACTTACCAAATATGGAGAAACAAGGTGATATTTAGGTAACACAAGCATATAGAACTCCAAATAACATCATGTTAAATAAAACCACACCCAGTCATATAATAATCAAGATGCCAGGTTTTCAGCACAGGAACAGCATGCTAAAAGCTGCTAGAGAAAAGAAACAGATCATATTTAAAGGAAAATCCATCAGAATAATGGCAGACTTTTCTTCACAAACCATCAAATCCAGAAGAGCATGGAGCAAAGTACTACAAGTCTTGCAAGAAAACAAATTCCAGCCCAGACTGATATAGCCTGCAAAACTCTCTTTCAAGTTCAGTGGAGAAGTGAAATACTTCCATGGCAAAGAACAACTGAAGAATTTCACAGCAAACCCAACCCGTACTACTAAAAGATATTCTAGAGAGGGACCAAAATGACCTAAGCTGCATGAATGAGGATGGAAAGAACCCACCAAATACAGAAACCAATGAAATAGGAGAAAAAGAGATGTACAACAGCAGGAAAATAGCATATGTCGTTACATTTCCAATATTACCATCAAAGTAAATGGACTGAATTTACCAAATAAAAGAAACAGCGGTGCTGCACTGCAGGCTTTCTTTTCATCTTCCAGTTCCAGGCACTTAGTCACCATGGTTTATAGTGCAGTCATGGCCAAGTCCAAGAATCACACCATGCACAACCAGTCTCAAACATGACACAGAAATGGCATCAAGAAACCTTAGTCGCAAAGATAGAAATCTCTGAAGGGGGTAGATCCCAAGCTCCTTAGGAACGTGTGTTTTGCCAAGAAGCATAAGAAGGGCTTCAAGAAGTTGCAAGCAAAAAATTGCAAAGCCATAAATGCACATGCTGAGGCTATCACAACTCTTGTCAAGCCCAAGGAGGTAAAGCCCAAGATCATTCCAAAGGGAGTAAACTGCAGACTCACTCCACTTGCCTCTATTGCCCACCCCAAGCTTGGGAAATGTATCCATGCCCACATTGCCAAGGGGCCACAGGCATTTCCAGCCAAAGACCCAGGCTGAAGCCTCTGCTCCAGCCAAGGCTTCTAAAGGTACCGAAGCCCCTGAAGGTACCCATGCCCTCCATGAAGGCTTCACAGTAAAAGCCTATTATCTGCTGTTGTAAAAACAACAGGACTGGTGTGATCTCTGGGGTGCCACTGTAGGGGGCTAGTGTCCTCCTGTGCTGTTTGTACCAATAAACCTGAGGCAGAATTTAAAAAAAAAAATGAAATAGACTGGCAGAGTGGATTGAGAAGCAAAATTCAACAATATGCTGTGCGAGACTTCATCTATCAGTTGATTGTAATTTCAATAGTTCTATCATTTGTGCCCAGGAACACAACAGTTTTCATGAACCATAAAGCTTTGTGCTGGCTTCATCATGGCTGACTGACTTAGAAATCAATGTTCTGAAAGATTAGAATTCAGTGTAGATGCTGCCAAAGTCCCTATCAATTTAAATGTGGGGAAGTTGGGCTGGTGAGATAGCTCAGTGGTCTAAAGCACTTGCTTAGGCAAGCTTAGGAAACTGCAAGGACTGCAGTTCGATCCCTGGCACCACATGCTGCGCCAGCTGCATCCATAGGGTGGGCCAAGCTGGCCATAAAATAAATAAAGTTAAATTTTTAACAAATAATAATAAAATAAAATATAATAAATGTGCGAAAATTTGAGAAATCATGTACTAAAAAAAGGTGTTCTATATGATATATCTCAGTTTTGGAATATATCTATAATATAAATGTGTGTACATTGTTCTCAAAGTTTACAATTATTTTAAGGAAGAAGTCTTACATCACTTTCCCATTGTTTAATGATAAAATTCTCTTTTAATTTTAGGGAAATACGTAAGAAAACTAAGAAATATTTGTTAGTAAATACCACTCTTTGTGTTCTAGCAGTTTCTCTAAAATAGGTATTTAATTGTTCATGTGGCCTCCAATCTACTTCTTGATTTTGAATCGTTATATTTTTGTATTAATGTTTAGGTTTGGACTTTGTTTATGTAGCCTTTACTTTTTCATGTGACAATATGTGTCCTTGTATGTATCATTCTTTTGTTGTCAACACTGCCATGGTCTGAAATTTCACACTTACTGTTACTTGTTATATCCTAAAATCCTATGAGTAGGTTTCAGACCACTGTTCTGGATTCTTCATTTTGTTTTTTAATTCAATGAGACTTTTTCATGTGTGTGTATGTAATATGCATGACAATCTTTACTGGTCTGTGTCATCAATTACATGAAAGTTATGAACATAATACATTTTTATTATATAAAATTCAAATAAGTTGAATAAAATATTTTTTAAAAGTTCAAAAAGAGGGGCTGGGGAGATAGCTCCATGCCACAAGTGCTTGCTGGGCAAGTGCAAGGTCATAAGTTTGAACCCCAGTCCCACCAAAAATAAAAAGCTCAAAAAGAAATAAGTAAACCTGTGTAACTTACCATGGTAATACATGAAAAATATGTAGTAGATATATTTTTGAGCTTATAATATGACAAATATTGATAGATATAAGTGCTGGTATGCTCGAAAACTACTGCTGAAAAATGTCTAGCAGTTTTGTAGGATTTTGCTTCAATAAACCTTGCTTAACTGTATAATTTTTTTTAAAAAAAGATATATCCAATTATATGTGAAGTCTTCTAGTTTCTCATTCTTTATAGCTGAGTAATATTACATTATATAAAAATATCACATATTTTTCAACCATTCTTTAGAAGATGGGCATTTTGGTTGTTTCCAAGATTTAGCTATCACAAATTGTGCTGTTAATGTAATTTCAATTATTGCTATACTCTCCCTCAAGTAAGTGGTTGTTTTATAAGGAAACAAAAGGGGTATTAAAAGAGAGTAAGAGGGCCAGTGAGATGGTTCAGTGGTCTAAAGTGCCTGCTTAGAAAAGCTTAGGCAACTACAGGGACTGCAGTTCAATTCCTGGCACCACATGCTATGCCAGCCTCACCCCCAGGGCAGGCTGAGCCAGCCATTAAAAAATAATAATAATAAATAAATAAATAAGTAAAAGAAAGTAAGAGGCAAGGGAAAATGCCATAGAATTGACCTGCTATAATTTTGTGTATGCTTAGATTTCTAAATTTCTATGTAAAAATGTATAACTGTTTTTATCACATTCTATAGGAATTTATTAGAATATCAATGATTGATGGAAAATACCAATTCCAAGTTAAGTCTAGATGTTTGATATCCAGAAAGACAGTGATGTTAAGCTCAAGTACCTATGTTATAGAGTAATAATATCACTAAGCTTCTCTCTTGGAGGGTTAAGAACATAAGCTTACAGACCAAACATTAGAGAAAAAGAAAGGCTACAAGGACAGCCAATATTTTGGCCCTAGCCCTTCAAGGTCAGTGAGGACTCAGGACATAAGAGAATTTGTATGAAACATCCTATAACTCAGTGGTGTCCCAAATTTTTTGTTCAAGGAGATTATGGGGGGCCACAGAAGAACAGGATTGACAATGTATATTGTGCCTAAGGAGAGTCGCCTAGAGAGAAAACATTCTCTTAGGCTTTCATAGAGAGCAAACTGGTCAAGCAACAGCCAGGACTGATCCGGATGGCAGACAATAACCACAGTTCTACAAAGCACTGTACATGGTTTCAAGGTAAATCTTGAGGGGATCTGACTGACCTTGGGAGATACAAAAGTTACATGTTTTGTTATACAGGTCTTGCTTTAACTTGCTCTTACCACCCAGCAGAAAAGTTTAACCATGAGGCATAAAAGTAAATCTAGATTAGTATGCTGAGCTGTAGAAGTCTAAAGTCAACAGCTTCTGACATTGCCAGTTCTGCCAAAAACCCACTACAATTATGGAGTATTGGACTATGTATACAACTACTTTCTCTTAGTTCAATGAAAAGAAATTTTTGTACCAATAGTGATTAGAAAAATTATCATGTCTGCATCCTGTGCTCTAAATAACTACTACAAGGACAATAATATGCACTGTATTAATTATTAGGAATGTACTACTAACATGTTTTGAAACTCTCATTATTTATTTTTTTAAAATGGCACAGCACATTATTAGAAATATTTATTCAGAATATAAGAATGTTTGTAAAATATTATAAATGTCTCTGTATAAATAAATGGAGTTTTTCTTTAAACAATTATATCAAATAACAGCAGCTATTTTACAGCTGCTAAAACTAAAGGCATCTGGGAACATTAAAAGCATGTAAGTGAAGAACCAGAATTACAAGGTATAATAGGTACAGTGTTAAGTAACAATTTTAAAATGAGACTTTCAGTACAAACAGAACAATACTGACAAATGGAGATTTAAGTTTCCTATTTGAAAATGTGCTACTTTTATACAACTTGAATTACTAGAAAAACTTTCTTGAATGTATTGTCAGTTGTTAAAGCACATGTGTCATTATTATTTATTAAAAGTAAATAAATCAAAGCCTAAAAGAGAAAATGTAGATGTCTTCGAAAACACCTTCTGTATAGAAATCATTAACATAAAACATCAAGGCAAAAAATGAAGCTGAAATGCAAATACAACAGCTAAGCAGGTATTACTTTTAAGGCAATTTATCTAGGGTTCCTATTTATATGAATGAGAGACATACTTGTTAGCATATACTGAATATTTGCTTGGTAGGAGGTATTGTCCTAGACAGAATGCTCTTAGTTAACTTACTTAAACCTCATAACACCATTGCGAACTGCATTGACCCCTACTTTAGTGGCACATTAGTATTATTGTGCCCAAATTTTCTGCATGCAAAGTGACCCCAGAATGAACATCTGGTTAGCATCCTTAGACAAAAACCCTACTACCTTGGACCCTCACTTCTCAGGACATTCAAGGAGCCTCTTCATTACTAGTGAGGACTACACAGACAGTGTGCCTTGGCGGTCACTTATTAAATGACTCCTTTCTATCACTCACAAGCATCAACATAACCAAAGAAAATCTCCATCTTTCATTAGTTAAAATGTCTGGAAAAGAAAATAAAAGATAACTTTTATGCTGCAGTTAAGTTCTAGACAGAAGTGTTTGATTGTTTGTTTGTTTGTTTGTTTGTTACTGGGAATCAAACTCAAGATCTTGCACTTGCCAGGCAGGTGCTGTGCCACTGAGTTATATTTCTGGCCTCATCCTGACAGAATTTAGACACTCACTTCAAGATCTTTCATTTTATATAGGAAAAATATGTGAGTGAAGAATGGATATAACTGTTTCTACAGTAAGAAATATCACTATGTAGACCTGAAGTGGTCTTTTAGACACAATCAGAGTGTAAAGTATTGTGCTAACTGGTTAGCCAAGGCAAAACAATGCATTGAAAACATAACATGACTAGTATAGGAAGAAGAGAGAGAGAGAGAGAACATTTGATGATGTATTTATCTTATAAAACCAATCAGAAAATCAAACAGTCAGGGAAAGAAAATGTTCACAGATTCCCAAGGCATTAGATATCTCCAATCAGACCATGAGCTGATTACAGCAATAGCTCTCAATCAAAAGATGGTCCCCACACCTGAGAATATGTAGAATACAAATCTTCCAGGCCTACCCCAGATGTCCTAAGTTAAAAACGCTGTGAGCAGGACCCCACAATGAGCCCACTAATGAGCTCAGTAAGAGTTTAACACACCTAGAAGTTTAAAGCCTCATTTGACAGATTCATCTGACACTGGAAAGCTCTCTCTTCCAGCTGGTACTTTTAAATTTTCCTTATTGAACAAAAGCCTTTAAGAAGCATTTGAGTAGTTTGAGATTCAAATAAAAACCAGGAGGTTTCTTTTACATCCAAGACAGAATAACAAAGCCTGGATTTTCCCTTCTAATAGAAACAAACAAACAAAACAAGTTACAAGAACAACAGACAAAAACAATTTTTAGACCCTGAACATCAGTGTCAGTGACTGCTGACACAGGAAACCAACCAGGGGAGCTCTCCAATTGTTACAGCATCCTTCACCTACAAAATTTCTAGGATTAGCTGGAGGAAGAGGGGACCAAGACAGAGCCCAGGACATCTATTTTCAGAACTGATAAAAACATACAAGCTCATGAAAACAAAATTTACAACCCAGCACAAAATCACAGAAGTTTGAAACAGATACTTCACTAAAGAAAACACACAGGAGAAAAATAATCTCATGAAAAACCCTTGACATCATCATTAATCATTAGGGAAACAAATCAAAAACATGACAAGATATTGCAACATATCTAGTATAGTGGCTGACTAGGAAAAGGTCCATGCTATCAAGGGTTAACAAGGGTCTCATATGTGGCTGGTAGGAACATATAATGGAATCCTCATCTTAGAAAATTTCTGTTTGAAAAAACGATTAATATATACCTACCACATGTCTCAATCATTTCATAGTTAAATATTATCCAAGATATCTGAAATACTGGTTTATGAAAAGAACTGTATCCTGATATTCATGGGAACTTTATGTGTCATAGACAAAACACTGGGAACAACTCATCTACACCTGAATGAATAAACAAATTTACTTAGCCATGTTGATATGCACAAAAATATGAATGAATCTCAAAATAATTGTGCCAAATAAAAGTGATTCCCCTTAAAAACGGGGTACATATTATATAATTGTGGTTATATAAAATTATAGAAAATGATTTGTGGAGATAGCTAAGAGGAAGAAGAAATGAGAAAGAAAGATTTAAAAAAGAGTGGGAGTATTATGGATATGTTCATTACCTAGATTGTGATGTTCATTCTCTACATCTTCCTGCTGAGATTTGATTCTCTATACACTGAAGCTGGAAAATCAACTAAAAATAATTTGAAGTCAGGTCTACCTATTTTGGCTTAAAATGTATTTGAATGTTGATAGGAAACTTAAAACCTAAGAAAATTTGAAAGTACAAAGATCCTCTCTAGAGACAGTCTATGACCTACTGGTACAGACAAATTCTTTAGTCAAAGGGCAGTAGCTTTGCTTGTTCACCTCCACCCATGTCACCTGCACAAGGCACAACTTTGTTCACAGAATATCCAAACTTGAACAAGTTCTGCTAAAACTGGATTCTACACAGAATGTGATAACCACTGTGCCTGTATGCTGTGAACATATTCCTTCTCTTGCAACTAACAAGTAATTTTCCAGGTGACATTTCAAGTGTGAATATTCTATTTTGTGATAACTCTTTCTCATAATCATTTTAACATCCCATGATGATTCTTACTTGGAGTTCTTATTGCAGTGAGCATTACAGTGTGATGATTTTTTAGCTCTATCATTCATAACATGTTTCCTTTTTCAATATTCAATAATATACTCCACTTTAAAAACAAATCTTCTGGGCTGGGGAGATAGCTCGGTAGTCAAAGCATCTGCCTGGCAAGCACAAGGACCTGAGTTCAATTCCTGGTACTGCACACTGTATGAGCCCAGGAAGCCCAGGCCTGCTGGGACAGTCACCAAAACTGGGCATGTTAGCACGTGCCTGTAATTCTAGCGCTGGGGAGGTTCAGACAGGAGAGTCACTACAAGTCTGAACTGCATACTGAGACCATGTGCCAAATAAATAAATAAATTTTAAAGATTAAAAGCAAGGGACTAGGGAGCTAGCTCAGTAGAATAAGCACTTCTCTGTCAAGTGCAAGGGCCTGAGTTCAGTCCCTGGTTCCACAAAAAAAAAAAAAGCACCAAAGGTGAAAAGCAAATCATCTCCAGCAGCTGGGCATGGCAGGGCACACCTGTAGTCCCAGCACTCAGCAGGCTGAGGCAGGATGATGATTAGAAGTTTGAGACAAGCCGGGCATGGTGGCTCATGCCTGTAATCCCAGCACTTAGGAGGCTAAGGCAGGAGGATCAGTGTGAGTTCAAGACAAGCCTGGGCTACAAAAGTGAACTCAAGGCCAGCCTGAACTGCATAATGAGACCCTGTCTCAAAAATACAAAAAAAAAAAAAAAAGTTTGAGACCAATCTGGGCTACAAAGTGAGCTCAAGGCCAGCCTGAACTTCACAGCAACACAGTGTCTCAAAATAAATAAATAAATAAATGATAGATAGATAGATAGATATAGACAGACAGACAGACAGACAGACAGATAGATATTATCTCCAAGCAAATTGATACTTCTCAGTATGCTGAGCATATGGGCCACAAATCTAATTGTTTCTATGTGGAGAGGCTTTGAGGGGGCGCTGGTATACGGGGACTCAAACAGCTCAGGACCCCACACTTGCCAGGCAGGTGAAGATGCACTGCTGAGCTATATCTCCAGCCCTGCACAAATCTAATTTTGTTGCAATTCCCAGTCATATCTGTGGTCTATGCAGAGATGCAATTCTGTCGAGTTCTACAGTCAACACATACTGAAGCACAAATATAAAGTTTCTCTTTCCAAACTAGAGCTCTTGGCAGAGTACATCCTTACTCTAATATTGTAAGATACAAAAGCTGGATGATCCAGGAATCATTAAGATGGGTGCTTTTGCTCCTGGAGAAGGCAGCCAAAAGAAACAATAAAAATAAAATATTATTTCTGCCTTAGCCATACATTTTCAATCAGGCAATACTCTCCTAGACTCTTTAGTTTTAGTCTACTATCTGCCATCTATGGATCATTTATTCTGAATGAGTGAGAACCTGCTGATATGAGAATGGTGGCACAGCCTAAACTTTCAAGCACAGTGTTTGTCTCTTCTCAACAACAGGTAGCAGTCCTGGGGCTTCAGCTCCTCAGCTTGGTGAGAAACTCACATCAGCACCTTCTAGTCGGTTTTCTTCCCATCCTCAGTACTTGCCTGGAATTTCCAACAGATGCCTCTTACCAGTTAGTATGAAACTTGAAGCTCATCTGGTCAGATGCCAACCATGCCCTATAATCCTTACAGTATCAACAGCTCTTGCTTAGAGGGACAAGAAGATATCAATCATCAAAACAGAAAATAAAATGCCAGGTAGCTTGCATCACCTGTACTTCTCAAAATAATAGTGATGATGGTAATGATGGTGATAAGATTGCTCATTGCATTTTCCTGATTTTTAAAATTATCTCATATTCTGAACATCTAAGAACTTGAAACAATGATAGGTTGGATCCTAGAGTCAAAATGCAAATGTTCAAAGAGCATTACAACTCCCAAAATGCTGTCCACTAACATTTTTAAAGGGTAATTTTTTTGAGGTATAGTTAAAATGTTATAAGTATGAGCATGGAGAATGTGTTTACAGAAAAATGAGCCAACTTTCTCCTTCTAAGCAGACATTGTTATCACATAGTTTGGGATTAAAAAAAAATTAGGGAATAGAAAAAAATCATAAAAATGGAAAATCCCTAACCAGTTATATTCTTAATTCCTATCCCTCAGGATGTGTACTAGGAGCCTTAACTAAAAGGCATAGTAAACATCAGGAAGAAAATCACTGGTCAGAAATCCACGGGTTATGAATGACAAAAGTAGAAATGGCTATAATTATTGGCTCACAAAACTAAAGTCAGGAGCATATTTGGCAGGCTGACTTGAGGAGGTCACAGAATGCTGCTTGGGCTCCATTTCTATCTCTTCAGTCTTGCTTTCTTCTGTGTGAAGTTGCATCCCTAGATAAGATCCTTTATCCCCAGACATTTTATTTTTATTTTTACTTATTTATTTATTTATTTATTTATTTATTTATTTATTTATTTATTTTTGTCTTTTTGAGACAGGGTCTCGCTATGCAGTTGAGGCTAGCCTTGAGCTCACTTTTGTAGCCCAGGCTGGTTTCGAACTCGCACCAATCCTCCTGCCTCAGCCTCCCGAGTGCTGGGATTACAGGTGTGAGCCACCACGCCCGGCTTTCCCCAGACATTTTAAAAATACAGAATTTCAAAACAAGATGATAAGAAACTAACAATAGTTTTAGCACTGTATAGTGTTATCTTCAAGCACGTAAAATTACCAGATGTAAGAATCCAAAATTGATCAAGCAATTAATTGTTCCTTTCAAAACACCCATAGAAATTAGTAGTACAATTTATCTTGGCTATCACACACACACATACACACAGACACACACACACACACACACACACACACACACACACACACATTTCCTTTTCTTCTTTCTTTTTCTCCTTTCCCCTATCCAAATTGCTTTTTCCCTTTGAGAAGTTATTTTTTTCTTTCACAATATCTATTGTATCTTCTGGATTTTATTTATTCTTTCAGTTTCTTACACTGGGGAGACAATACAATGTTTACACATATGGGTCTGATTTATTTCACTTGTATATATATGGTCTATAATTGCATGCATTTACCTATAAAAGCAAGATTTCTATCTATTTTCTCTTCCAGAAGTTTTAGTGTTTCAGTTTTAATATTTAGATCTTTGACCCACTTTGATTTGGTGCAGATGAGAAACATGGGTCTAGTTTTAATCTTCAATATGTGGAAATTTGTCCAGCACCTTTTATTAAAGGCACTATCTTTCTTCCAGTGAACATGTTTGGCCCCTTCATCCAAGAGAAGGTTGCTGAGTGTTTTTGTAGCTGTGTTTACATCTTCTAATCTGTTCCACTGATCCACATATTCATTTTATCGCCAGTTCCATGCGGGTTTTATTACAGTAGCTTTGTAGTATAATTTTAAGTCAGGGATTGAGAGGCTTCCTGCCATGCCTTTGTTATTCAGGATTGCTTTTGCTATTTGAGGTCTGTTCTGGTTCCAGATGAACTTTAGGAATGCTTTCTCTAGATCTGTGAGGTATGCTACTGGTATTTTGATTGGGATTGCTTTAAATCTGTGCAACACTTTTGGGAGTATTGTCATTTTCACAGTTTGAGTCTTCCTATCCAAGAGCAAAAAATCTCTTTCTTTTTTTTTTTTTTTTTTTTTTTTTTTTTTTTTTTTTGTACTGAGGATTGAACTCAGTACCTTGTGCTTGCCAAGCAAGCGCTTATTCTACTGAGCTATCTCCCCAGCCCCTTTCCATTTTCTGAAATCTTCTTCAATCTCCTTTTTCAGAGTATTGTAATTTTCAATGGACAGATCTTTTACTTCATTTGTTGGATTAATTCCTAAGCATTTCATTTTTTATGCTATTAGGAAGGGTATGTTTTCCCTAACTTCTTAGTGAGTTTGTTGTCTTATTTACCACCCACTCTTGTTTGTACAGTCTTGACAAACAAAGCACCACCTCCTCTTGCCTTATCATTAGGGACCATGGCCCAATGACCTCTTCATGAATGGTGCATGACACATGTGGTTCACTCCTCATTTTACAGATTCTTTCTCCCTTGATTTCTACATTATGTGTTATCTTTGGTCTCCCTTCTCTAATCACTTACCTTACTTCACTGTCATGCCTGATAAATTTTGACATTTTGTGCTTATTCACTTTATTATAAAACATGAAAAATAATTTTATATATTTACATATTCTACATATAATGCATGATCAAACTATATGATGAATATGTATTTTTGAAATTATTTATTATTTAGTACAGAGTGTCACTACACACTTAAGATTCATAGTGATCATCTTGTCTTAGCCTCCTCAGAGCTAGAATTACAGGCATGTGCCACTAAGCCAGTTTCAGCTAGCAACATGGTGCATATGGGGTGCTGGTGCCGGCACAGCGTGAGGCACCAAGGATTGAACTTTGGTCCTTGTGCTTGCCAGGCAGGCACTTAGACCATCAAGTTATCTCCCCAGCCATGAATGTGTATTTTTAAAATGATTTTACACTGAAAGATACATTGCTATTAATCCCGCTCAAAACACTCACCCAGTTGATTTCAAACACATTTATGCTACCTTTCTTGCAAGTTTCTGAAATGGTTCTGAAGGTCTTCATTCATAAATGTCTTTAGAAGTTCTGAAAAAAAAATGTTTTGATAAATTCTAATGCCATCACTCCATCCAATAGAAAATAGGGCTTGTTAAACACAGTATGGTATATGTTCATATTTCTTTACCAAATGTGGCACCATACAAAATGTGACTATTTCTCAAAGTCAAAATGAGTATGAAAGGTAAATATTTTGAATCACACCATTGCCAGTCCTGCTACTCTTTGTATACCTTAACTTTATCTGTCTTAATGGATATAAGTGGTACCTTTTTGTAGTTTTAATTTGTATTGCCCTGATGACAGGAGGTGTTGAGAATTTTTTCATGAGTATAGTAACCTTTCATATATCTAGTGAAGCATCTGTTCAAATATTTTACCCACTTCTAATTTAACTGTCAGTGTTAATATTTGATGGAAGATATCTTATATATTCCTCTTATAGTTTTGTCAAATATGTTTCATCATTGATAAAATTTAAGTGATATAATGATATATTTATTTATTTATTTATTTATTTTTTTTTTTTTTTTTTGTGGGACCAGGGTTCAAACTCACAACCTTGCACTTACTGGTCAGGCACTTGTGCCTTGGAGCTATCTCCCTGGCCCATATTTATTTATTATTGTACCTTTAATGCCTACTGGCACAGTACTTGAAATACAGTCAATATTCAAAAATACTTTTGATAAGTGAATTAATGGATGAATTTCTTTTTTTCTTTCTTTTTTTTTTTTTTTTTTTTTTTTGGTGGTATTGAGGACTGAACTCTGGTAAGCCTTACACTTGCCAGGCAAGAGCTTATTCTACAGAGCTATCTCCTCAGTCCTAATGGATAAATTTCTAAGTGTCTGAGCACTTTACAATAGAAAGTACAAGACAGAAGAATCATTATAAAAGGCTTTGAATTATCACTCCCATCTATTCTAAACTCTGGAATAAGAAGATGTTTTCTTACTAGAAAAGTATAAAACAATACCAACAGAGCAACTTCTAAGCCAGTCTCTAGCCCAAACCTTTGTCCCCAAAGCCTACTCTCTTTTCAAGCACTTTAGACCAAGGTAGGGAGTGAAGGACCATTAGGGTTTCTATCTAGGTGTCCCTGAGAGTTTCATGTGCTCATACTCAGGGCTTGTGGAGATAATTAGATGATGGGCCTTATATCTGGCTTGCTGTTAGGTAGTGAGACCTGGTCAGAGAGGCAAGTTCCTAGATATATGACCTAGGAGGGTTTTTGCCCTTGCCAGCTCCTCCCTTTACTCTCCCTCTGCTTCTCAGTCACCACACCATGAACACATTTTCCCCCTGGCAGCTTGCCTTGCCTTGGAGCTAGCCAACTGGACCGAAACTTCTGCAAACTGTGAGTCAAAACAAATATTTTCTCCTTTAATCTTAGGTATCAGGTATTTTATCCCAGAAGCAAAAGGAGAAATGGAGATAGCATTCTATTACCAAAGAAGTAGGAGAGGACTAAAGCACCTGCTTAGGCAGAGCACAGCAGCAGGGGTTTAATACCCAGAATACTATGCTGGCCCTGCTCCCAGGGTGCACTGAGATGGCAATTCAGACTCAGCATGGTGGTGCACACCTACAATCCCAGTGCTTGGGAGACTGAAAATAGGAGAATCACTGAGTCTGATCTACATAGTGAAACCTGTAGAAACTATACTAAAAATACAAAAAAAAAAAAAAAAAGTGGGGTAAAACACTCCCTGAATATGTAGCTCAGAAGCCTTTAGAACTGATTCACAGGAGGAATTTAAAAAGTTTTGAAGGTTCCAGCTGAAGAGGCAGCCATTCAGCTGTGGGCTGAACTTGATGAGAGGCTCTGCTCACAGCTCAGAAGAACAGGATGCTGATGAAAAGGCTGACAGTAAAGATCAGGCTCAGGGGTTTCTGTCGCAAACAATGGCTCCACTGCATTTGGACTCTAGGCTATCTGTGTAATGCTCTGAAAGAAAACATTTATCTACATTCTGTTCATGTCCTGAGACTGTGGGGGAGAGTGATACAAAGGGCAGCTCACTAATTAACCTGGCCAAGAAAATTTCAAGGCAGCCAAGGTGTAAGGCCATAGCATGGATACTGTTGGGGGACTTCAGTCAGTTGTGTACTGAAAATCAAGAGAAAATGGCATTGCTGAATGATTTTAAAAGTTTGAGTTTTGCCAAAAAGAAACCTTTGCAAAGTTGAGTGCTCCGAAGTTGGATTAAAGGAAACCAGTTTTTGAAAAGATCAGGATAGAAAAGAAGCCAAGTTCTTTGAGTCAGAACAACAAGCAAAATGTCTTGAGAATAAGAAAAAAAAATAGAACCCAAAAGGCCCCATCTTTGTAGGCTGAAAATTGCAAATGTGAAAGACTTTGTTCCCAGGATTTGGCTCATACTGCTTAGTCATCCAGGCATTCAGAGAGGCCTACACCAAAGACACAAGAAGCAACTTCTCAAGGCAGCAACAAACCTTGGTATTGTCCACATAGTGATGGTTTTAAAGGCATGCAGAGTATAAGAGTTGTGGAGTAGGACAATTCTGCCCAGGCTTCACAAGAAGGCCTGGAAGGATGAGTCGGTGTATCTATGGGCACTGTGTGAGGCTAAGAGTGGAAAGCAGAAATGTAGTTGTGATACCAGAAGGGTGGAGAGGCATGGAACACGGACCATCTAAGGATACATATAGTAAGAATTGAAAAAAACCACCTCAGGAGAGCAGCCATGAGAGCTACAACCACCAGCAATATCACCAGCATAAGAAAACCCAAGTACTTGGGAGTTCATAGCTAGTAACGGCCTCAGGTGGCGGTTGGCCATGGAACTATATTTAATGTTTACCCTGACAGGTTTCAGTCTTGTTTTGGCCTCATTCCTTTTTTATTCCCCATTTTTCCCTTTTGGAATGGAAATGTTTACCTTGTGAGAACTGCTTAACTTTCTTTGATTTTTTACAGGGACTCATAGCTAAGCATTTGATTTAAATTTCATAGGGGTCTGTGGTTTTGGAGCTTTCAACCATACCAAAACTGTTCAGACTATGGCAACTCTTACAGAGTACATAAATGTGCTTTGCATAAAAGGATTCACGTGAGTCATTGAGGGGTGGGGTGTGATATGTTATCCTTTATATCTATGTGTTCCCCAAGACCTTCATGTCCTCATAGGTGGGACTCCTAGAAGGTGACTGGATTATATTGGCTTATATCTGATGTGCTATTAGGAGGTAGGGCCTGGTCAGGAAAGGTAGGTCACTGAGGAAATGGCCTGAAAGGGCTTACTTCCAGCCTCTCCTTTCACTCCCTCTCTCAGACATGAGCAGCTTCTCCTGTACCATGTCCCTGTGCCTTGATGCCAGCCAGACATGGGCCAAAACATCTGTAAACTGTAAACCAAAATAAACACTTTCTTCTTTAAGTTTCAGTTGTCAATACTTTGTTATGGCAGTGAGGGAAGCAACTGACACAAGAACTAATTTAACTGCAGGAGCTTGCCTCAGGGTCCTAGCCTGGGTTTAGATGCCTTGGAAAGATGGATGTAGAATAGTGGCTCCCAAACTCAAACATTCATAGCAATTCTCTGGAGCCATACCTTGGCTTATTAGGAGCCATACCTTCTTCAATAGCTCTCCAAAGAATTCAAAATTCTTGCAAATTCTAAGGTGAATTAGCTGCTGGTGGTGCTGGGATCACATTTTTTTTTCCTGTATTTGGGACAGAGTCTAGGGTTCCACTGTATAGATCAGACTCCTAGTGACGCTTCTGTTTTCAGCCTGCCAAGTGATGGGATTACAGGCACGCACCACCATGCCCAGTCCCAATCACCATCTCAGCGCACCCCAGGTCAGGGCCAGCACAGCATTTCAGGGATGCAGCCCCAGCCACTGAGCTCTTGCCAGAGCAGGTGCTTTAGTCCACTGAGCTATCAGGTCAGCCCTAGAGATCACACTTTGAGATTCAGTGTTATAGGCAAGTGTTTGTCATATAAAAACTCTAGAATGTTCTCTACTTGACACTCTGATATACTGGAATTAGTACAGGTAGATGACAAATTTTAGTTCCTTATATCAACAGAGATTAATGCTGCCTAGGCACCGGGAATTGTATATTTCACCCTGATCATCTGATATAGATTTAATTGGGTATATCTGTTACCACTAAAGTGTTAACGGTTTAAAACAATCCAAATAGTCTATTAGCAAACACTGTGCTGTTAAATATTTCCTAAACTAAATAAAAACTAAAAATAAGAAAATAAGCCTAAAAAATATTCTGGAACTAAAGCAAAAGTGGCAAGTATCCTGAAAACTCAAGTTAAGAATGAATCTCTAGAAATAATTCTTTACAGGAAAAGTCATAAACTTGGCTTGAGACCCACTTGGAGTTCTCAACAAAATATGAGGAAGCTATAGCTTATGAGTGAAGGTCAGAAATAATGACCAATGTGGGATTAGACCTCTAAGAATTGTAGACAAAAGACTTAACAGTTTGAAATATATTTCAGGAAATTGAAGGGAAAACTAAAAACATGAGGCAGGAGTAAGACACTAAAAAAAAGTTCCAAAGAATCATGCAGAATATCTAGAAATACAAATACAGTCATTAAACTGCAAAAGCTTAATAAAATAAAATATTGAAATATATAAAATTTAGTAAAATAGAATATTAAGTATATAAAGAATATAGAGAGCCCAAACCCCACCGCTGGGAGCTGAGCCCCCACGCCGGCTGGGTCAGGATCCTTGGCCTGCGTTCCCTTTCCCCGCCCCCCCCCCCCCCCCCCC
>PVJA010037674.1:0-20232 GCA_004027025.1 Myocastor coypus | reverse complement strand
GGGGGGATGAGGAGGTAGAGCAGGAAAACGAAGGGCGGGGGAGGGGGAGAAATCACTTTTCACGGTTGGAGGGTGACAGGGTTGCAGTGGAGGAAGAGAGAAGAAAGACGCTGTGGGGGCGGTACTGGCGGTACTGACGCTGCGTGGGGAGCAAGCAGGGAGCCTGTGGCCTCGGGCGCCCTCCCTGGTGTTTTCTGCCCCAGGATTAGAGCATGAAGTAGTGAGTGCTTGCAGAACCACGCTGCTCGTCTACGACCCGCCGCAGCTGTGCAGCCTTGGGCGCATTCCTCAGCCTCCCGGAGCCTCAGTCGCTCCAGAGCATTCTTTGGGCACATTTACAGTACCTCAGTATCCTCGAGGGCTGCTGGCCAGGTGGGCATCAAGAATGCAGAGTGTCCAGCTGTGTCCAGCAGGCCTTCTGAGGGCGTCAGCTGCTGTCTGACAGGTGACTTACGCCCATCCTTTCCACCCACATCTCTAAGAAGTCCCTCCGCTAATCCTATGCCCTAACTTCAGCCTCAACCTCGAAGGCCTCGGGGCCTGAGCTGGCGGTCCTGGGGCAGTGTGCGGGGCAGGCTGGGCAGGCGGTGCGCTTAGAGGCCTGGGCCCCTTAGCACTAGCAGGCAGCGCGCAGAGCTCGCCATGCATGCGTCGGTATGGCGGTATGCAAACGGGTCAGGAACTCGGCTCTGGGTAAAGCCTCTTCCTTCTGGAGTCCTGGGCAAAGGCCTCAAATGCTGCGAGGTGAACCGTGCTGGAGGCCACGCCAGCCCTGGGCTGACGGCATGTGGATGCCTCCCCCTACAACCCAGCAGGGGCTCTTCTGCGTGATGCCTTCCCTGGCCCCGTGCGGCAAACCTGATGGACTTCTTCCTCTTCACGGCTAAGCCCTTCGGCCTACTCTCCTTAGTGACTCTGGCTGTGTGATGGGGCCACCAGTGCTTCTTCTTAGTGTGAGGGAGTGTGTTTTACACACGGCCATGATGAGCGGGTCACAGCCCGTGCTCACCAAAGGTCCCTGAGTGAGGAGCTGTAAGGTGGGATGTGGAAGAGGGTGAAAGAAAGAGGGGAGAAGGCCCAGGTGCGTGCATCCGCAGCACGGCACGGGTACCTGTGCCGCTCGTTTCTGCCAGTCTGCGGAAGGGAGCCGTCCATGCCTGAAGGTTTTGCTTCTCTTTTTTAGTTTCTTATAATTTTTTTTTTTTTTTTTTGCCAATTTTGCGTGCTTGTTTCTGGTAATCTAAACTAATCTGAAGGCATTATGCAATATAGCAATCATTGTTGAATTCCTATCTTGTTCCGTGAAATTCTACATCATTTCTCATTTATTTTTACTTTTTTGTATTTTTTTTTTTTTTTTTTTTTTTTTTTTTTTTTTTTTTTTTTTTTTTTTTTTTTTTTTTTTTTTTTTTTTTTTTTTTTTTTTTTTAAAGAAGTAGATGTAAGAGAGCACTTTGTTTGTGTGTGTGTATGTCTTTTTGAGACAGGGTGTCGCTATGCAGTTCAGGCTGTCCTTGAGCTCACTTTTGGAACCCAGGCTGGTCTCAACCTCGCACCAAACCTCCTGCCTCGGCCTCCCAAGTGCTGGGATTACAGGCTTGCACCGCATGCCTGGCTTTGAGAGTGCTCTCCTGAGGTGTCTACGGTCACTATTTCCCAGCACACATGAGCGGCTCTGGCACTCACATTTCTCTCCCGTTTCCAGACATCTTGAATCCCCCAAAGGGGCTCTGGGCACTTAGGGCGTTGTAGCAATTGATCCTGAAAGAAGAAGACACACCGTGTTGTCAGCATGCACCGTACCTTCACGGAAAGAGTCAAAGTAGCATGATATCTCTCTCTAACTTTAGTTTTTGTCACTTGTCTCCACATGAGAATCTGTAGACTAAAACCTGCCGCTGGTACCTGGTCTGGCCAACAAGAAGCGTCTCCAGGTCCAGGTGACTTCGGGCTTCCCCATCCTTAGAGGTATTTACGGAACCCGGGACCCTAAGGACTATAACACCCTGCTGTAGTTTGGATGTGCTTTGACCCTAAGGCTCACATGTGGCAAGCCTGGTCCCGGGTGGCAGTGCTGGGCGATCCTGTGGATCAGAGCGGGAGTCCTCAGGCCACGGGGACAGCTGTGCCTGGGATTAGGTTCTCCCCCGTGGGCCCAAGGCCCAGGACCTCTCCCTGGCCTGGTGCCTAAGGACACCACCGCGTCCTCCCCATGTGCTTCTGCCCTTTTCCCTCACAAAGCAATGAAGCCGTGGGACCCTGCTACGACTCACAGCCCCCACAGCTGTGAGCAGGAGAAACCTTTACCACGTAAAGTCAGCCCAGCTCTGGCAGTCCTCCACAAGAATGGAAAGCAGCTAGGATGAGACTCTGGCGCCGGCAGAGTCTGCCAGGGCCAGGACCACGGGGCTGCAGCTGTTCTTACCAGACAGTCCCAGCCTGCATCGCGGAGGAAACCGTGAGGGCCTTGTTGATGTCACTGGTGAAGACAGCAGCCACCAGCCCGAAGTCCGAGCTGTTGGCCCTTTCAATCACTTCATCCATCGTCTTGAACCTCAGGATCTCCTGAACGGGCCCAAAGATCTGCAACAGGAAGCAGCACTCAAGGGGCTGCCCGGCCGATTCTGGACCTGCACTCTCCACTCTGAAGCACGTTTCCTGGGCCCCGGCGTCTCAGGTCAGCAGCGCTGAGGTGCCACGCATTCGGAACCTCCCCGGAGTGAGATTCTGTGGGCCTCGCCTCAGTGGGAGGCATTCACACGCCCAGCTTGCGTCCAGCCTCACTACAGCCCCCACCCCCAAGTGTACAAAGCGTGTGTTCTTCAGGCGCAGAGGAAAGCGGCTTCCTCCCCAACCCCAGCACCGCCCGCTACTGCAGCAGACACGAGGCTGGGTGGTGTCCTCTCCCACCCAAACACCCCACCCTGTGGCCCATGTCTTCAAGGGCTGCTATTGGCACGTGGAGGCCCTGACTGGCACTGGGATTGCTCTGTCAGCTGACGGCCATCACAGCCACACAGCACGCTGCCCCCATCTCCACGTAGTTCGCCTGTGTTTGGGATGAACTTTATCCTTGAAACTGGGCTCTCCCTAGCCACAGCCGTGGTTACTGCTGTTGCATAATGAATGCGCATAAAATACTGCGAGCCAAAATCCCGACGCGGTCCGCTAGGCTCACTGCGGAAGCCACCCCAAGAACGACGTGGATACCTCCTCCCTGGCAATCCTCATGTCGTCTGTGACGTTGGAGAACACGGTGGGCTCAATGAAAAAGCCCTTCCGGCCTAGGCCTTTGCCTCCGCACTCCAGCTTGGCGCCCTCAGCCACGCCGCTCTGGATGAGCTCCAGGACCCGGTCGTACTGCTTCTGGTCGATCTGTGGGAGGAACAGCACACAGGCAGAGGCGACAAGCAGCCACCCCCTGAAGACAGGAGCACCCGCGTTCTCATGCCCTCCCCGTCAGGGCTCTTTTTATGATATCCAGTCGACTCTTAGGAAGCTGCTATTGGTCAGTGGGTCACCTGCAAACACAGCAACTCTCTATAGCTTGCCTTGGCATAGGGGGAGGCTCCCAAAGAGGGCACTGCTCTGGTGACCGCTGCTAAGCCAAGTGCCAGGAGAAGGCTTAGGAAACGCTTCAAGTGATGGGGACACCGGCTAATTTCTTATTCTTGGCTTACATGAAGAAACTCTAGCTTCTGAAGGCAAGTGGGTACTATATAAGTTATCATAACCCTGTCTTGATAGTGCCATTTGCCAAAGCCACATGTTTTGTTTTGGTTTGGTTTGGTTTTGGTAGTACCAGGGATCCAACTCGAGACCTTGCACTTGCTAGGCAAGCATTTATTCCAGTGAGCTATCTCCTGGCCTCCTACGGCATTTATTCCTAAAGTGATTCCTTTAGAGATAATTAAGTTTACAGGAGGAGGACCAGCTTCGTAGTCCGACATATAAAGACAGTCTTTCCCTGCCCCAAGCTAAGAGCTATCTTTCATTCAGTTATTACGGTGAATGACACAGGAGCCTATACGCATCCCAGGATGCAGTGCTCCACTGGAACAGCGACTTCCAGAGCTGAGCTGACACCATCCTGCGAGGGAAGACCCATGCCAGGGGACCCTGAGCAGGGCCGGCTCTCATGCCCCTTTACAGACGCTAGGACTCTGGGCGCTACTTGGAAATGCATCACCATGGTTACAGGGAGCCACTGGAGCCCCAGGAGGCAAGGCCCTGTCACAGCAAGTAGAGAACCCCATCGGCAGCTCCACCCAGATACACACACTGCACACTCTCCTCAGGCTAGGGTGGTGTGCAGAAGCACAGAGGGGCCAGGATGGGCAAGTGTCACCACCACAGGGGCCACTGTGGGTGAGGACCGGGCCTGCGTTCTGGCGTCAAGATCTATCTCTCAGAGTCTAGGTCACTCCCGTAAGTTCAAAGCAGCCCTACGCAGCCCTGGACTCCAGGTGCTCAGAGCTGAAAGGAAGCCTAAGAAGAAGGTGGTGCCTCTTGCTGGGAAGGAAGGAAGCGTGTAGGCGGGGTGGAGGTGCCCCGAGACCTCGAGGGCCAGAGACGAGGGGCAGAGGGGTGCAGGGTCCTCCTGTACCTGCGGGCCCTGCTCAGTGGTGGGGTCAAAGGGACTCCCCACGATGCGCCGCTTGGCCCGCTCCACGCTCCTCCGCACGAACTCTTCGTAGACCGGCTCCTCCACGAAGATGCGTGAGCCCGCTGTGCAGCACTGGCCCTGGTTGAAGAACACGCCCTGGTGTGCCTGCTCCACGGCGTAGTCCACTGTAAGAGGAGATGGCCATGTGCACCAGCCCGGCACTGCCTCCCTGCCCGCAGCCCAGGTGTGGCCACCGGCTGTCACTCCAGGGCGCAGCAGCAGACAGCTCGCCAGAGCTTTCCAATTTAAAAACAAAACCGAAATCAATGTATATTAATGTACAATTTTGTTTCTCTCCAGGGTGTCATGTTTAGACAGGTCAACACATAGCTAAGTGCGCCCGGGCCTGTGGGCTGCCGATTTCCAGCCCGAGTCTGGGGTTTCCTGCGTGGCTGATCAGGCCTTTGGTCACTACGCTGTGTGTCTGTGCAGACTACACTTCCGCTGTGTGCAGGTGGAACTGTTCAAGAGCGATGGCCAGCTCTTCACCCTCATCTCTTACAGCTGACACTGAAGTCATCTGTGCTAGCGAGGGCTGTGCTGCTCGGCCTGCTGAGTGCCTCGGCGAGGCCTGGGCAGGAGCACCGGGCAGTGCCTGCTGCTCCCAGGGACCCGGCTCGGGAAACCTGATCTTGACGACCACTGTGAAGCAGCGAGAGCTGAGCTCTGCAGATTCCACGCCAGGGCTTCAGTTCAAGCCACCTGCTTTCTGTTTTCTGACCTCTGCATCGGCGGAGCTGGGAAAACAGCTCTGCCCGGAGGAGGATGTGATGGAGGCAGGGAACGACTGCATGAGCTTTTGGAATTTCACTCCCTGGAGAGCTTTCCCAACCAGAAAGCCTCACCTGCACAGCACAGAGCAGGTGGCCTCCTTCCCGGCCACAGGAGCTTCCTAGGCTGCCGCCCGAGCTTCTGTAAAGCCCTCTAGGCGAGGCCCATCCCCACAGAAGGGACCTGCATGTGCTTGTGTCCTCACCAGAGGTTCTGTGGGTGGCAGTAAGGGCCGGGAGGGCTGGGCTTGTGCAATCGGCGGCAGGGCTATAGAGTCGGGTGTATGTGTAGAGACCAATAGCTACCAGGCCCCTTATGAACGTAGACTTCTCAAATCCAGCCCCAGGTAATCGGTAGCCCACTGTGTCCACTGACCAAGGCTTGACCTCTGCTGTCCTACTCTGCAGTGTCACAGGACCAAAATGACCCATCCGTGTCCAGAGGCCCCTTCCTCTATAATAGATTCTTTTCTCTCAGAAAGATAACCTTGATTGATAAGATCTTAGAGTCTTATCAAGAGTGGGGCACCCCAATGCTCCAGAGGCTGAAGCCGGGTTGGGGAGATAGCCCAGGGGTCTAAGCACCTGCCTAGCAAGTGCAAGAACCCAGGTTCAACACCCAGTACCACATGCTGTGCCAGACCCAGAAGCTGGACATGACATGCTGTCCACTGAAACTGGGCATGGTGGCATGGGCTCCATGGTGAACTTGAGGTCAGACTTAACTATAGAGTGAGACTCTTATCTCCAAAAAAAGGAGCCACGGGTGGCATGCTGGGGCCTCCACGACATCTGTGGTTAACTTACAATCAGCATCGGCAAAGATAATGTTGGGACTTTTGCCTCCGAGTTCCAGAGTTACTCTCTTCAGATTACTTCTTCCAGCTGCTTCTTGGATAAGCTTTCCAACCTGAGGGGAAAGGAGGGAAGAGAGGTGAGCGTGGCTCGCAGCCGAGAGAGCGGTGGCCAGAGGCAGCACAGGGTGGTCATGGGATGCAGCAGTCGTGGGTCCTAGAAGACCGAGGTCCCACTGAATACACAGGGGCCACGGGAGCGGCCAGTGTGGGTGGCCAAGGCACCCAGCGGTGTCCGCAGTGGAGTGGCCCGGCCATACACTAGCTCCTCGGTGGAAGGCCACCACAGGGAGTGGGGCTTGAGCCTGGAATGTCAATCGCCAGATTTCCTGAAAGATGTGTGGCAAACGACGTGAGCAGTGATCCCTTAGTGCCCCGGCCCCCGGGTTGGAACAGCAGCCTCCAAAGTACCGCCAGCCAGCCCCACAGGAAAGGTGCACCAGGGTGACGTGAGGGTCCACGTAGCTGCAAAACGGCGGCAGGCCACCACAGGCCACCACGGGTCCCAAAAGGCCATCAGTGTCACAATGGATCCTGGCTCAAGGTTGCAGAGAAAGGACTCTATAGAGGAGGACCTGGCTCTGTTTGAGCCCCACTGTAAACTGCTGTCAGAAAAGATGCTGAGCAGTGGACTCTGAGAGTGGGGTGGACGCTGCCTCCACGCTCTGTGTACTGCGGAGCACAGGCAGGAGACACCCCTGCCTGGCTCCCACACATCCCCTGGCCAGCGGCAGTGGCACAAAAGCCCTGCAGACCTGCATGGACCACTCCGAGGGCCCCGTGTGCTCCAGCACAGGCCCATGGCCAACCCAGGCATGGCAGGCCTGCTCCGGAGCCCACATGCCCCTCCCTAAGCTGGGAGTCGCCCCTTTCTGTCCCTTCCTTCCTCCCTGCATTCTGTCCCAACCCGAGTCACACATCACCTGCCAAATCTTCCTGCTGTGCTCCAAACCTCTCTGTTCAGCATGAGCCCCTATCACAGAGTTTTGGTGACACGACTTGGGACATGCCTTTTGACTCCCATTTGGGGTATGGGGCACACTGGGCTGAGGTACAGCAGGATGCTGGCCACACCCTCCGGGGCAGGCAGGGCTGGCCACGGCCCCCTCAGCCCCGCTTGCCGACGCACACCACATGCGCTGCAGGCTGGCACGGTCTACCACGAGCGGTGTTGTTCCGTGGTTTATCTCACGGCCCCAGTAACTGTACCACAGCCTCGCCCCGCCTGTGCTTTTCAAAGAAATAACCTTTCCTGCATCTGTGAGTGCTTCAGCAGCCTATCCCTTAGAAGTCAAGCCGACGTGACACGCTGTGAGGCAAACGTCGGCTGAGAGGAGCCTTTCCCCTCATGTCTGGAAGGAAGAGCAGCAGCTGCTATTCCCCGAGAGCAGGAGGAGCATCCGGAGGAGGTAGGGCACCCGCGTCCTGCGGTATGGCCTCAGGATGGGAACAAGTGGGAAAGCCCCGGGTGGGCCATCTCCTGCTCAGCACCATCTGAGTTCCTGTGTGCCGGGTGTAGCGCTGAGCTTAGTTCCTGGCCAGCCGACCAAGGCCTCACAGCTGACAGAACTTCCATGCAGCCCTGGCACAAGCTCCACAGTATGGCGGGCTGTGAAGCCCACTTAGCACTAGGTCCTGAGTTCAGTCCCTGGGACCACCAAGAAAAAAAAAGGATGAAGCCCACTTAGATAAAAATGGTTCTAATCTCACGTCAGATGGGAGCGGATGGAATTCTTCTCTGCAGTTCTTTGCTGTGATCCACAGGCAGACGGCCCCATGCTCTCCATAGGCGTGGAGCAGAGTTCAACCCTGCCCCATAGCTGCGGGGCCCCGCGTCACGTGCCTTCTCCTGGACCCTACGTTCCCAGGCCCAGCTCTGTTTGGGAAACAAATTACTACCCACGAACCTTCCCTGAGTGTGGCGGGCTGGGCGGTAGCTTGGACAGGAAGCAGACCTTGTTGTTGTGGTCACTGAAGGGGTCACAGACGCTGCCCCACACCTGGAGGTCTCAGCATGTCAGAAAGCCAAGCGCCCAGGAAGAACTAGTTCCGGCAGACCTGTCCCAACAGCGCACTAGGCCCAGCACAGTGGATGCGCAAGAGTGTGCGGACCCCAGGTAAGGGTTTGCAGAGTCAAAATCAATGGGATTACAAAATCTAAGAACGCTCTATCCAACAAAGGGCTGGGCTCCACCAGCTTCTCTGAGGGAGAAGTTTAGGTGTGGGCCCTTGGGGAGGTGAGACGCACGGGTCACGTTCAGCCCTTCCTGCGTACGCAGAAGGTAGGAGGCAGCCTGGGGAAGGGGGGCCTGCGGCCACGGGGACAGTGACAAACGTGAGATGCTACCTATTCTGGTAAAACAGATAAGCACACGGGCTGAAAGACTCAACCCTGTACGTGGGTGCAGAGGCCCAGTTCTGAGTTCTGAGTTTTCCATCATTTTTTTTTTCCCCCCAGTCAGCAATGGTTTTCCACAACAGTCCTATCATTCCTTCAGGCCACAGCCACAACTGCCTCATTCTAACCACATGGAACTGACGGACTACAGTGCAACCCAGAGAATGCAGATGACCCAGGTACTCGGAACTCTGGCTTGGCACTCGTAGCTTCAGCCTGGGAAAGCCCTGGGCCCAGCTCTCGGCAGCTTCGGCCCAGAACGAGGGCTGAGCAAGCTTTCCCCTTAGCGTGCAGGTTAACTGGAGACACCAAAAAGTGACAGGTGGGGCTGCAGGGCCCGGCTTGCTGGGAGTCTGTCCGCAGCTCTCCTTGGCTGGCCTGACACGGACTCCCAAGAGCACCACAGCTGCCCAGACCGCCCCGCACAGGGCTCCTTCTCACAGCAGGGGACGCCTTCGTTTCCGGCTGGGATCTGTGCACTGGGCTCTGGCAGCTCTGCCTGCGCACCCTGGGCGTGCATGGGTGTTGAGCAAGGAGCTCCCCCACGCAGAGGGAAACCGGGCTGATGCCCGGCAGGGAGGCTGGCACGGACCAGCTCTGCCACCGCCCACCTTTGAATGGGCTGCAAGATTGATGTCAGGAATATCCCTGGAAGAGCCACCAGGGCCCTGGGCTCGAGTTTCAGCGCCTCGCATAGCGCAATTTGGCCCTTTGCAAGGAAAATCATTTGTTATACAAAACAAAAACAAACACAAAAGGCCCTTCATGCGCCCCCATTCAGGGGAGCTGCTCCCAAGTTTCTGAAATCGGGTATAATTTTTCTTTTAACTAATTTTTGAAATTACTGGACATTCCTGCTCAGTGATAGGATAACTTTTAAATACAGAAAAATAAAAACAAATCTCTCATAGCGATGTCAGTAACGTGGCTGAAGACGCCGGTTTTCTGCGGCAGATAATCATGTCTTATGCTCAGTCCCAAGCTGACGGACTGGCTCCGGTTCTTCTCTTTTCTTTCCAGGTTGTCATGGCTGTGACAACTTAGCACATAGTTGTTCCAACTACGATGGAAATAAAAACACCAAGCAAACACAGGGTGGGCATCTCTTGTTTTTCTGAGATGCCTCCAAATGTGCCGGAATCTGTTCAGATTTCCACCAAAAGGTAACGGGCCCAGGGGTCCCTTTCGGGGTCACAGTCCCATTATCTAAGCCACATGTTATCTACGAAATGAAGATGAGGAAAGTCAGCATCAGCCCCGGGGGGCGTTCCCGGCTCTCCCTCCTGAGCCTCCGCGTCTGTCCTCCTCTCAGCGACAGGAGGCTGCCTCCCTGCCTTGGGATGTAGCTCCTGTCCCGAATGTGCCTGGCGCACCGCCCTGTGCAACCTGGGTGGCAGCCTAGCCTCCTTCCACACCCCACACTGGAGCTTTCCCCCAGGATGGCCACCACCGCCGCCTCCTCCTCCTCTTCCTCCTCCTCCACCCTTCCTCCTCCTCCCATTTCCCTCTCCCTCCTCCTCCTCTTCTTACTCCTCCTCTTCCTCCTCCACCTCCTCCTGCTCTTCCTCCTCCTCCCCTTCCTTCTCCTCCTCCTCTTCTTCCTCCTCCTGCTCCTCCTCCACCTCCTCCTTCTCCCGTTCTCCTCCCCCTCCTCCTCCTCTCCCTCCTCCTCCCCCCTCCCCTTCCCCTCCTTCTCCTTCTCCTCGGATGCCCCCACAGGACCGCACCTCCAGCCTCTTCTGGAGCCTACTGTCTCCTCAACAGCCTGGACTCCTCAGGGCACGGACCTCACCGTGCTGTTCCTGGGCACAGACCTCAGCAGGTCTTCAGGACACAGGAGCAGGAGTGAGAAGCCAGAGCAGGACCTGTGCTCAGGGCCTCTGGGAGCAGGAAGCGTGCAGGGGCAGCACGCACCACCTTCCAGGCTGCCCTGCTGGCCCTGGCAGGGGCACCTTCCTCGGCCCCACGTGGGGCGCCTACTCTCCCATTACCAGCATGGGAGCCGTGCTGGGGATTCCCAGGCGCTTAGCACCCCATCCGAGTCTGGGTTCTCTGGGTCCTGAGACTCTGGACATCTCAGCCGCAAGCGGAACACACAGGCACAGCTCTTGGAAGTTCTCAGAAGTCTTCAATTGTGTGTGGCAGCACTGCGAACCAGTGTCGAGGGCTCTGTAGAGCCGTTTCCTCGCTGTGTCTCTAACTCTTCCTCCAGGGCCACATACCCCAAGGGACCGTTACTGCTGCCCGAGCCCTATCCGCACTACCTGCCTGCACACACATTTCATTCCGTCCTCATAAAAGTCCTGGGAGGCCCGAGATACTATTCAATTGTATAGTGGGGGAGGGGCGACCAACCAAGCGGGGTAGGTCAGGATGGGAACTGGTGCTTGGTGAGGGCTTCCACAGGGCGCAGAGCCAGGCCTGCCCCAGAAGGCCCTGCGCTCGTCCCGCTCTGCAGACCTTGGGGATCCTGGCCTTTCGCTACCAGCTGGGCTATGAGGATTAGACCCCACCTACGACTAGTCCCCTGAGCCTACATGGCGCACCCTGAACTGAGCCACGCTTTCATCACGCCATAACTCTCCTTGCTCAGATGACGTTTTTTAAATCAAGACGTTGATCTCGGCTAGCTTTGGTCAGAAGGACCCCGGAGTGTTACAGTCCAAGATGTCAGCACGCTGCTCACCAGGGAGGGCAGGGCCTGCCCCACTCTGCCTGAGTGTGAAGGAGAGAACTGTGACAGAGGAGCCTGGGCTGGGCACTCAGGGAGGGGACAAGCAGCCCGGCTTGCAGCCAGACACAAGAGCAGACAGAGTCTTGTCCTTATTCTTCAGCACTTGTATTTTAAGTATGGAAAAGGGGAGAGAGCTAGGAATTTGAAATCTGTCCTCTAAAAGTTCTGTCACACCAGGCTGGTAGCTTTGATTAAAATGCTAAATGATCTGCTACAGATTCACACAACCGTAGGAAAAGGTTTATTTGCTGTTTTACAAAGACAGCAGAAAGGATGTTGAGCAACCGCCCCTCACCCCCGAAGAGGAGGGAGGCGGGCCGAGGACAGCCGAGCAGGTCCTGCCCCGAGACGCGGGTGGGCGTGCCTCACTCCCTGTGACACTGAGAAGCAGGAGAGGCGCCTGGCTGCGCATGCGCAGGGCGGGACCAGCGCCAGCACAGCTGCGAGCCCAGACCCTGGCCTGGCACGGCTCGGCTGCGCCCTCCCGCCGGGGGGCTTTGACGCTCACCCCACTATCTTGTTTCCTAACGATGAAGTCATAGTTTGTTCATCTCACAGAATAAAGAAAACACTGCCCCAAGCAGCATGCAAACTGTTTTCCTGTACTTCACGGAGGTTGTTTATTGACTCTGTGTTTATCACAGTGCTTTCATATTCACTTATTAAATATTTACATGTATCGCTTATGTATTTAGCTGCATATGGATAAATCAACTCTATCTTTGACCTGAGCAACTCTTGTTTGCTCTGCACGGGACTTCAGCTCGTGTCAGACAGGAAGCAGCCACCTCTGATAAGCTTCTTGTGCCTGCCACGCAGACGTTCTGTGACGGGCCCACAACCCAGCCCACCATAGGCACCACGGAGAAACCCTTGCTTAAGGGCCGTGTCCACGCTGTGAGGATCCGTCATCTAGACCAGGAGGCAGTGACTAAAGAACTGTGAGTCACAACGGGCCTGGGGATGAGGATGCCTGGCCGAGCTGGGCAAACCCAGCCACCCTGTGGGTGTGGGCAAGTGAGAGTTAGTTTCCATGTGGCAGGATAATCGTGGCTCATGTATTCATATTTGAGACTCACATTTCTCTGTGAGGTCCCCTAGCACCAGCACTTACGTCATTCCAGGAAGGAAATGAGGTGACACTTCCAAAGCTATGGGTCCTGTCCCCTGCCCTCCATGACGGAGCCTCTCTAGAGAAAGGGCCAAGAGCAGGCTCCCCTGGGAAGAGGCGCCAGGCACCCGCCGCCCCACCTGGACTGCGCACCTCACTGCACATTCCTCAGGGCCAGGCACTTCACAGGGCCACCTGTACCCTTCTCTTTCCCAAATCCTCCGTCACTCATACCGTCCTCAGGTCTCTCTGGCCCACCAGCTGCCGCCACTGGCGGGTCACAATGAACCTCTGTGAAGATCTTGCCTATGATTTAATGACCTCAGGGCTCCCTGGATGCGCCGGCAGAGCAGCGTGGGCCAGCTCGCAGGACGGTGGGGGCCGTCCTGGAGGTGCGCACGGCCCAAGAGGGAGCGAGGCTAGCGGGGCCCCAGCTCAAGGGGTGAGGAACAGAGGCAGGGGTGCACAGCGAACCTGTGCACCGCCCAAGGAAGTGGGCCGTGTCCGGCAGAAGATGGACAGCGAAGTGGGGCGGCCCACGCCCCAGTTAGAGGCCTGGAGCACAAGAGAGGGCTGCGCGTGGAGCGGGCTGCTGAGCAGCGTTCCCACGGGGGCGTTGCCGGCTGCAGTAGTGGTAGGAGGACAGGGAGGCGCCTCGCGTCCTGAGGGTCTCCTGGGGCCGAAGAAGGCAGGGCAAGGATCAGCGGCGCATTTCCATGTCGGACACCAAGACTCCTTGCAGAGAAGAGCCTTCTCCTACACAGCCGGAAATATGTTCTAGAATGCAACCGGAGGAGCTGAGCCTCAGGGTTCCCAGTACCCCAGTGAGGGTCAGGGTTGCTAGAAAAGCTTATGAAAGCGAGAACTCCTAGGCCATTTCCATAACTGTAGGCAAAACTTCTTGGGGAAGCCAAGAAGAAACCTAGGCCTTAATGAGCTCGGTTCCCCACCACTGCCAGTGAGACAGTCCTTTGATACACTGCGCAAAACCCGGGCGTTCCCTCGGGAAAGGATGTTTCCTTACAAAAGTATTCCATTCTGGCAAAGCAGTAGCTCTGAGCTCCTGAGTTCCTTCACAGGCCCCCCAATTCTCTCCCAGCACTCTATGTCATCTCAAAACAGAAAGGATTCAAAAGCAACTTTTCCAAATTTCAGGCAATTTTCCAAACACTAAAGCAGAAAAGCACGCACACACACACACACACACACACACACACACACACACACGTGCTACTTGCCAGAGCAGGGCAAGAATTAGTCTTCTAAAACACTATTTGCAAATAGAAGCTTCAGGTTCAATTAATACTGAAATCTTACAAAGTGCCAGGCAATCTGACTGGAACTTTCAAATACATTGATCTCAACCCGCAATGAGAAAGTGAAGAGTTATTCACAGGCCCTCTTAATAGACACAGAAATGAAGAGAGAGACCAAAACAATTTGCCAAAGGTCACCCAGCAGGAAGTCTGGATCTGCTCCAGCATTGGCTGAATCAGTGCCCGTCGGATTTTACTACCCTTCCCCAAGCATAAATTTCTCTGTAAACTTCACTGAAACGCAAACGATGACAGGGAATGCTTACCGTCACTTCACTAAGAACCAGGCTCGCTAACAAACACTTCAAGTATATTACTTTATTTCACTCTCACCATTCATGGAGTAGATAAACTCATCCTTAACTCCTAGCAAGACATCTAAAGTCTGGGAAGATGACACAGTAACGTGGACTGAACAAACCCACACCGCCATGCTAGAAGTTCAGACCAGGGCTTATTTCCTGCCACGATGCCAAAGTATTCCTGAGTGCTCTAGTGCCATTTGAAGACTGCGAATTAGAACTTCTTCTTGAAGAAGTATGATTGCCTCTACTTTTACAGAGAGAGAGAGAGAGGCAAAGTACAATCTTCTTTCAAATTTCATTTCAGCAAAGTGCTGAGGAATGCTTGATTTTCCTTGAAGATATTCTAGACCAAAGTACAGAGGAAAACCAACTGCGGCTGAACTACGTGAAACTCTAAATTTCCTAAACTTCAGTATAATCTGACCCGGTCTCTGCTGGCTCGTAGGCTGATCGGCGTGGTCATAAATGGTTCAGCTCAGAACTTGTCTTTGGTTATCCCAAGCCACCGGCACAGAGTTTCCTAGATGGAAATGAGCTTGGCCTGAGGTGACTGAGAGGAATATAATCTGAGGAATGGAAAGGCAGCATGTGGAAAAGAGCAGTGGCAGTTCTTGCTGAGTTTTGCACACTTCTGTATTCCTTAAGTGCTAAATACTTTCACATACCACACAGCACCGCAGAGACCTGTGCAGTGGCTTTGGAGGTCAGCGTCATGTCCTGCTGGGGCCTGGAGGCCAGGCACTTGCTAACCCTCTCCATGCCCAGGGGTGCCATCTCAGTTCTTGGGTCTAGGCTTCCCCCACCCGCCACTCAACTGGGCTTTTTACCTCCTGTGAAACCAGGGACTGCTAAGGACAGACACTTAAGTCATAGCTCAGAGCTTAAGCGCCTGTTAAGAGCTCCTAGAATGGCATATAAACTAAAACTATCTGCATCAAAGCGGAGCAGCAGAGCCTTATCTCTCAGCCTCCATTCCAGAAAAACGTACACTGCGCCTTGCAACAGTCCAGGTCCATGCTGGCCGGCAGGAGAAATGCTCTGGGAATGAATAGCACCAGTAGCTGTTGGTCACCGCCAGTCCCGAGGGTCCCCCGAGTATTCCCCCTCCCTTCCTGCTCCTCTCACTCTCGAGCTCCCACGGGGCTACAACTTCAGCTTCCCCAGGAAAGCAATGCTGAGAGGAAGAGAAGGCGCCCCGAGCTCTTCCCAGACTCGAGTCGTAGCAGATGTGGAGATGGCTTTTCCTTGAAATGTTATCTCTGAATGAAAAGTTTTCACTCCGACGCAAGTATCTCTGCATCGTGGCATTTCTCCCAGACATCCAGGCAAATCTGGAAACATCTGAATTATGGCTCTAGCCTTGCTACAAATCATCTTTAAAACCAGAACACTCCACAGGGAAACGGGGCCTAGCTCCTCTCCTCCTCCGTGCCTCCTCGCACACCCTGAGAGCCGGACAGGCACTGATGCCCGAGACCTCCCCGCTGTGTCTCACAGGATAGTGGTGCTTCCCTCTCTGGAGCTTGGTAAAGGCTGATGGCACTGCTCCGAGACAGCTTGGGTTTAAAACTTACAAGTCTCCAAGCAGAGCAGAGCCCTATGGTGGGCCCAGTGACACTGAAAGAGAACAAGGCACTATTCTAAAGGGGGACGGGGAGCGAGAACAGCGTCTATGATCTTCCAGAATGAAGCGTTTTGGCTGCTTCCTCAACAAAACATGTTCCATGGAGACATCCTCGTTCCTAAGTCCCATGTGCAGTTTTGTGGATGGGGCTTGCGAGGAGCAGAGGGCGGCCCTTCAGTGAGAGGCCTGGGGAGGTGCAGAGGAGGCGGCTCTTGGCCTCCAGCTCAGCAGCACACCCGCAGGGGCATCCCGCTTCCCAGCCTAAGCCAGCTTCCACCAGCGCAGCTCAGAGGACTGCAGAGGCGGGCAGGGCACTTAGCAGCCTCAAGCAGGTGCCCTCTCGACCGCCTTACTGGGTCACATATTCAGTCTCACAGGCAACTTCATTTTTCAAAAGTGCTTGTGCTTTGTGAGTTTAGCTTATTTTTTTATTTATTAATTTTTTTTTTTTTGTCTTTTTGAGACAGGGTCTCACTATGCAGTTGAGGCTGGCCTTGAGCTCACTTTTGTAGCCCAGGCTGGTCTCAAACTCACAGCGATCCTCCTGCCCCAGCCTCCCGAGTGCTGGGATTACAGGCGTGCGCCACCACGCCCGGCTAAAATCAAGCTACTGTTTATTTTTTATTTTATTTTATTTTTTTTTGTGAGTTTAGCTTAGAAGACAGCAGTTCCATGGCGAGCGAGCTGCAGACACCCATGCATCTGGCAGCTCAGCGAAGGAGAGAAGGTGACAAGCAGAAGCCGAATCTCAGCGTCAGAGGGCAACGTGCAGGTGGAGCACTTTGCCCCCTTTCAAGTCCTGCTGGAGGGTCAGGGCTCACTGCGTAGTGTGTGAGCGAACGGCTACTGTGTCGTCGTACCCTGTAGTCATTCGGTTAGGGACCCGCCACTCAGCTCTGCACAGACCGGGCTTACTATTAATGGGCATGCTGGCTTCCGAGGCTCACGCAGACTGGGTGCAGCATGACTTCAGAGATGTCACTGGATGCCATAAGCCCCAAACTCTGGGTGTGCAGAGCTCAGGATATTGTCAGAGCCGTGCAGCCGTGGCACGCGCAATGCCGCGTCATCCCCCGCAGCCCCACGTCCAAGCGCGGCCTCTCCCGCGATGCCAGCCTCTGGCCTGTTTCTTCCACTTTGCCCCCCAATGCGCTCTGCCCTCCCTGTGCCATGAGACTGCGCCAAATCCCTTCCTCCCGAAGCCCGACCAGCCACACGGCACTCTCGCCCTCCTTGGGATGCCGGTGCCGTATCACAAGCTGGCATTCGCCCACTGCTTGCCGTCCTGCACTCTGAGGTCCAGCTTCTGCTTACCGCATTCTTTGCTTTGTGCAGCTGACAACTGCATAGGCACGTAGAGTGCATCTACGGGAGAACTGCCACCTTCTGAACTAAACTTCTAGGATTAACACTAGCCTAGCAAGCACATGAGCCTTAAAAAAGAAAAGAAATTGCTTATGAGACTGATGTATTACTTAAATCTTCCGTGCCAAACAAACGAAGAAGGAGCGAAGGACTTCTCTGAATCCAAAGGTCCTTCAGGTTGCACTCTTAAGACTTCGGCTGCGTCAACCTAAGTAAACAAAGCTGTGAGCTCGCCACCGACCGCGAAGTATCCAGTGCGGGTGGTGATAAGCTATGACTAAGGGCGATCGAATCTGCATGGGTCCTTGGGAAAGGAAATCCAAGCCGGGAGGGACCGTGACGCTGGAGTCAAGGGAAACAAACAAGGGAAGGCCCTTCTGCCAAAAGACGTTCTAGAGCCCAGCGTGGGGCCGGGAGACCAAAGCAGAACAGGACCGTCTCGCTGAGTCGGTGAAATGCAGATCACAGCCCCAAGTGGCCAGGCAGGCGGGCGGCTACGCTGGGCAGGGAAGTGCCCCGGGGAGAAGCCGAAGCTCCAAGTCATGTGGGATCCTCGTGAGTCCCCCAAAGGACTCACAAACGCTACGCCGGGAGCACCAAGTCTCTGTGCCACCTGGAAGAGGAAAACCGTCCCATGGTTTGTCTGCTGCATGATTCCCAGAACTCATCCTGGGCCGGGAGAGCTCAGCTCTGCCCAGAGTGGGACAGCGTCATTAAACCCTGCAGGTAGTAGACGCAAAGCCAGGGGGACCTCAAGTAAGTCACGAAGACAAAGGCGTCCAAGGAAGCCTGAAAGTAAGACTTGGGAGAACTGAGCCGCCCGTCAGATGGCTCAGCTGCCAGCCGAGAGGCCGAAGTGTCAACAGGGTGGCAGTCCCTGGGCCAGGGTCCTGCCAGAGCCAAGCAGAAATGAAACAAAGCACAACCAGGAGGAGCGTCGCTCAACAGACACGGATCTGGAGGTGAAGGAGACATCAACATGAACAGAAAAGGATGGGACATCGGTTATTAAAGATAAGCTCCAAAAGAAACAGGGAAGCAAGGACAGAATGAAGCAGAAAACTTAGGGTATGACAAAGAACCCACAGAATTCCTGGAATTTAAAAGTGTACCATCTGAGGCAGAGGTAGACGAAGCCCTGCAGAGCATCAGTGAGCCCTAAGAGGACAAAACTGGCTACACGGGGGCTGGCCAGAGAGCTCAGCAGCACCTGCTTAGGCACACACGGGGACCGGGGTTCAATCCCTGGCCGGCCATGCTGGCCCTGCCACCCCGCGCCCCCAGGGCACACTGAGATGGTGACTGAGACTGGGCGTGGTGGTATGCACCTATAATCCCATCACTTGGGAGGCTGAAAACAGGAGGATCACTATGAGTCCAGTCTGTGTAGTGAGACCCTGTAGGCCCTGTACTAGATACGTGAAAAAAATTTAAAAACCAACTAGACTGAGACACAAAGAAGGACTAGCGACTAAGACCCAATGACCCTGAGACAATGCTAAGTGACATAATGTGTAGGGAGCTGGGAGCAGAAGTGAGAGCAAAAATGCATTTGAAGAAATAACAGTCTAAGTGTTTACAAACTTGAACCACGAATCCTCAGATCTCCACATTTCCATAAATCTCCAACAATCAGGAAAGAACAATTACAAAAGAAGCAAAATTTGTGAAAACTAGTAAAAGGAGATGCTCTGAAAAGCAGAAGAGAGAGAGAGAGGGAGAGAGAGAGAGAGAGAGAGAGGGAGAGAGAGAGCGAGAGGGAGAGAGAGAGGGAGAGAGAGGGAGAGAGAGAGAGAGAGAAACGTTCTATGCAGTGAAGCAAGGACGAGCCATAGGAATCTCACCAGCAGCAGAGCCAGTCAGAGGAATACAGGACAGCTGGCACTTCTTACAGTAAAACAAAAGCTGTCGAGTCACCATTCTACCCTCAGAAAAAAGGTTATCAAAAGACTGAAGACAATGTAAAGACATTTTCAGACCAAGAGCCACTAAGAGCGTTCACTGCTCACTGGCCTTATACTGTTAAGGAACGTTAAAGGTATTCAGATAAAGAAAAAGATGGCCAAGGAAATAAAGACTACCCCAAAAGAGGGTGAGTAAGCAACTATAAAAATAATTTGTTCTCACTTGAAGAAACTTTTAAAAGGATCATCGAGCTGGGCGTGGTGGCGAACGCCTGTAATCCCAGCACTTGGGAGGCTGAGGCAGGAGGATCGGTGCGAGTTCTAGACCAGTCTGAGCTACAAAAGTGAGCTCAAGGCCAGCCTGAACTGCATAACAAGACCCTGTCTCAAAAACACAAAAAATAAAATAAAATGATCATTCAAATTTTAAAACAGTAATAGTAGAAATATATCACGGACACGGATTTCTCAATGGAGAGTGGAAGAGGCCACACGGCTGCTGCCTCACGCACGCAGGTGATGGCCCACTGTCACTCAGATGACACCACACACACAAGGGCAGTCAGTCGCTTGTCAAGTATAAAACTCAGCATCAAAATTACCCCATTCATCCAGAAGGGCAGAAAAAGGGTTCCCCAGAGTTAGATGGGACAGGGAGAAAAACCAAACCAAGGTGGGGCACTGGAAGGTAATCATATCTACCATACATGTAATTTGAAAAGAGCAACAAAATCCAAACCCCCCTCTCTCTCCCTCTCCCTCTCCCTCTCCCTCTCCCTCTCTCTCTCTCTCTCTGTCTCCCTTCTTCCTTCCCTCTCACACATACAAAGAACACACAGGAGTACTGCATTACTGTCCTATTTGATAAAGGCCTAGCACAGGCAAAATCAATCAAACAGCTTAGTGATTGCCTGGAACCAAGCGTGTCAGCTCTAAGGAAACACGAGAAGCCTCTTTAGGGTGGGAAATGCCACAGACCCTTATTAGGTGACGGTTACTGAGGCATGCCCATGGCCATCCAAGTAGCTGTGCTTTAGTCTATGTAAATTATGTTTCAGGAAACTCCTGTGAAATGTTTTTTTAAAAACCTTTAGTGGTACTGCAATTGCAAAACCTTTGACTGTGTATGTATCTGCTTCCTCTTAGTCCAAAGAGAAGTATATTCTTTTCCTTTTTTTTTTTTTT
>PVJA010037673.1:0-20234 GCA_004027025.1 Myocastor coypus | reverse complement strand
TATATATATATATATATATATATATATATATATATATATATATAAATTTTTCTTTCTTTCTTTTTTCATTGGGACTGGCCATCAAACTCAGGACCTCAAACAAGGCAGGCAAGCACTGCACCACTGAGCTATATCCTTGACCCCATACTTGGTTCTTTTCTAAAAAAAAATTATTTATTTTTAATTTTTATTTTTTTCATTCATGTATTTGGATCGCGCAGTGATCCTCCTGTTTTTAGCCTCCCCAGCACTGGGGTTGTAGGTGTGCACCATCACACGCAGACTCTGCATGCCCCAGGGGCAGGGCCAGTACAGCATGTGGAAACAGGGATCAAACCCTGGTTCCTCTGCCAAAGCAGTCATTTAGTCTGCTGAGTTTTCTCACTGGCCCTATACCTGGTTCTTTTATTTTTTTTAAGCTAGGCCAAGGCATTTATTTGGCAGGTCCTAGAGATACCAGAAAACATATAATGGACACACCAAAGATTATTTCTCCTGGGATGGAAGGCAGACAGAAAACAGTAACCACAAATGTTTGTTAAACCTTCTCCCTTCCCATTTGGATAAGAGGAGCACAGTTCCCTTTGTTAAAGGCAGGTGGTTCATCTCGTTCTCTGCCTGAACCCAGGCACAATACGTCCATGCCATAATGCCCTGACCCAAGCCTGGCAGTCTTTGCTGCTGGCTCATGGTGCAGGAGAGTTGGTGAGGATGTGTGCGGCTTCTTGGCACAGCGCTTACTCAGCATAGACGAAGACTTGCGGGTGATCTCCAGTGCCACAAAATCAAAAGAAGAACATTTCACATTTTACAGGTTCTGTCATGCAATTGACTGCTTCTGAAGCAGAAACACAGCAAATGCCAATAGAGGGACGTGTGGCTGCTTTATGTGAGGCAGGAACCAGCGTTCAGAAGAGAAGACTCAGAAGAAGGGACCAGGAGCCGATCTGGTCCCTCAGGTTGATATAGTGCAATGACTCTCCTAGCCTGAACGGTGCCTGGGATGCATTCTTGTTCTCTAAAACTGTTTTGAAACTGTCTCATGGCCATTTTATTTGCTCCTTGAATCATTTTTTTTTTGTCTTTTGGAGACAGGGTCTCGCTATGCAGTTGAGGCTGGCCTTGAGCTCACTTTTGTAGCCCAGGCTGGTCTCGAACTCGCAGCGATCCTCCTGCCTCAGCCTCCTGAGTGCTGGGATTACAGGCGTGCACCACCACGCCCGGCTAAAATCAATCCTGTCTTTTTTTTTTTTTTTTTTGCGGGAACCGGGGTTCAAACTCACAACCTTGCACTTGCCAGGCAGGTACTTCTGCCACAGAGCTATCTCCCCAGCCCTTCCTTGAATCATTCTTGCAAATTTTTTTTTAGGGTCTCATGCTGACTCATAGTGATCCTCCTGTTTGTACCTCCCAAGTGCTGGGATTACAGACACGCGCCACCACGCCCAGACTCCATCGCAGGCTCAGCGAGCTCACAGACCGAACCCTGGCCCCTGTGCTTCCCTAAGCAAACGCTAAATCCCCTGAGCTATACCGCCCGCCCTCATTCCTGCAATTTTTGTATTCTTCTTCAATTTGCTGGTCATCTGAGACTGTTCTAACAGCAGCCAGGCTCCCAACGGTTTTCCACATCATGTCTCTGTAGAGCTTTGAGCTTCTTTTGGGACGGATCCCGCCACAGCGCCCTCCTCCCTGGAGAAGTTCACAGCCACATCCTAGAAGGTCACTGCCTCCATCGCGAGGCCTTGGCTCCCAGCGTCCTTTCTGCGGAGCCCGCAGTGGTAGAGGTCGCAGAAGGCAGTCTGGGCTGCATATACTTGGTTCTTTTTTTTTTTTTTCTTGTTTCAGAACTTTGTTTATCTATTTATTTGTATGGCCGGCTCAGCCCATCCCGAGGGCAGGGCCGGCGCAGCATGTGGTGCCAGGGATCAAACCGCAGTCCCTGCAGCCACCCAAGCTTTCCCAAGCAGGCGCTTTAGACCACTGAGCCATCCTGCTGGGCCCCTATACTTGGTTCTTAATGTACACAATTATTTAGTGACTAATACAGTAACCATTTATATACTGACCTAGAAATCTGTTATGATGATAAGATTATACCTTACTGTAACTATTTTCCTGATTCATTGTGAAACCATTCTTCATCTCCCCCCCCATCCTGACTTCCTCCCTTAATATTCCCTCTCTTCCCAGTGTGAAGGGTTATACTTTAGGTTGGTTGCACTCTTGTTCTTTTTTTCTTTTTTTTTTTTTTGTGGGACCAGGGATTGAACTCAGGTCCTTGAGCTTGTCAGGCAAACATTTATTCTACTGAGCTATTTCCCAGCTCACACACTGTTGTTTTTGGGCTGTTCTCTTGGAAATCATGCCCCCAACTCATTTTTCTCAAGAAACATTTACTAGAATTCCACCATATTATTATACGTGCTGCCGAGGCGAGCACTAAAATTCCACCATATTCTAATCACTGAAACTAGCTGGGCAAAACAAAAAAATGACCAGCCCACATATTCTAAGCAGAAGAAATGCTCAATATGTTTCATAGAAGACATTATTATACTGTAGAGTAAGTCCTATAATAGGGATGGGTCAGACAATAGTGAAAGCGCAGAAATAGAAGCAGTATTTGCTTTTGAAACCTTCAAGATTTAATTCATGCCAATCAAAATTAGAATCTGTTGGGTGATACAAGGAGCATATTTTTATGTCTCAAAATGTCTCTTACTACAGGCATGATCTTGGTCAAGTAAATTATACTCTCAGAACATAAAATATCACTAATGTCCAAATAAAAATCTGAATGCTTGAATAGATTTATGTACAGTGTTACTAGATTGAGCAATTTTTTAAAATTTTATTCATTTTTTTTTGTTTTTTCTTGTTTCAGAACCTTTGTTTATTTATTCACTCATTTTTATGGCCGGCTCAGCCTGCCCCGAGAACAGGGCTGGCGCAGCATGTGGTGCCAGGGATCGAACCGCAGTCCCTGAAGCCGCCCAAGCTTTCCCAAGCAGGCACTTTAGACCGCCGAGCCATCCCGGTGGGCCCCGAGCAAAATTAAACAGATTCTTTCGCTCGGACCCTACACCAACAGGATAGGCAAGTGTTGCAGTCTCCACACTGCCAGGAAGCTCCATAGTCACCAGTGGGACAAGAAGTGGCATGACAAGCAGTCCAAAAAGGCCCATCTGGGCACAGCCCTGAAGGCCAACCCCTTCAGGGTGCTTCCCATGCAAAGGGGATCGTGCTGGTAAAAGCAGTAGAGGCCGAACAGTCCAATTCTTTTTTTTTTTCTTTTATTAAGAAATAACAGGGGCTGGGGAGATAGCTCCGTGGCACAAGTGCCTGCCTAGCAAGTGCAAAGTCATGAGATCGAATCCTGGTCACACACACACAAAAATAACTACAGGACAGTTACACAACACATTAGTAGGACACCCATAGTAATTAATACAATTCACCTTGTTGTCTTGGTATTAGTTGTTCTGAGTAGAAGATGGAGACATGATAATTTTTCTTAACACTATTGGTACAAATATTTTTTCTCATTGAACTAATAGAAAGTAATTGTATACATAGTCCAATATTCCATAATAGTAGTGGGTTATTGGCAGAACTGGGAATGTCAGAAGCTGCTGACTTGAGCTTTTTACAGCTCAGCATAATAATCTGGCTTTACTTTTTTTTTTTGCAGGACCAGGGTTCAAACTCACGACCTTGCACTTGCTAGGCAGGCACTTGTGCCTCAGAGCTATCTCCTCAGCCCCTCTGGCTTTACTTTTTACGCCTTGTGGTTAAAGTTTTCTATTGTGTGGTTAAGACCAACTTAAAGCAAGATCTGTATAAGAAAACATACAACTATTGTATCTCCCAAGTTCAGTCAAATCCCCTCAGGATTTACTTTGAAACCATGTACAGTGCTTTGTAGAACTGTTGTCAGTGTCAGCCATCTGAATGAGTCAAAGGCCATTGCTTGACCAATTTGCTCTCTGTGAAAGCCTGAGATAATGTTGTCTCTCTAGGTGACTCTCCTTAGGTACACTATGTATCTTTAATCCCTTTCCTCTGTAGTCCCATAATTTCCTTGAACAGAATTTTTGGCACACCACTGAGTTATAGGATGTTACAGCACAGGTTCTCTTATGTCCTGAGTGCATACTTACCAACTTGCGTTTTCTGTGTCCTCAACCTCTAACATTTTTTGTTCTTTTTCAAAAAGAATAACTTAAATACAAAATGCATTTGGAAGAGTTAAAAAATAAGATTTATTGAAAGTGTTAATGTTTAATTATATTTTCATCTTCATGAATCTTCCAAACCATAAATATAGTATTTCTATCTTTATTTTCTTGGTAAAGTTTTTGTAATTTTGAGTGTACAAATATTGTGCATTTGTTAAATTTATCACTAGATATTTTATGTTTTGTTCATCTTTAAAATTTTTAAGTATTTATTTATTTGGTACAGGGTCTTACTCTGCATCTTGGACTCGTAGTGTAGTGATCCTCCTGTCTCAGCCTCCCCAGCTCTGGGATTACAGGCATGCAGGGCCAGCAAAGCGGGGATGGCACAGTATGCAGTACCAGGAATCGAACCTAAGTCCTTGTGCTTGCCAGGCAGGCTCTTAGATCACTGAGCTATCTCTCCAGCTCCTTCCCATCTTAAAAATGTGAAAAATATAAATGACAAATAAATGAAAAATTTAAAATCCCACTCTTGATGACAAATACATGAAAATACAAATGGATTCTTATTAATTGTATGTCTTGTAACCTTACTAAACTTACTTACTAGTTGTAGTTTTTTGTGAAGGGCATAAGGTTTTCTATTTAGACAACACGTCATTGATGAGTAATGAGGGCCTAATGTTTTCCTTTATGATCTGCATGCTTTTTTTTCCTGCCTAGTTTCACTGCCTAGAGTTTCTTCTATTCAGTATAATGCTGCTGGATGCATGTGAGTAGCTAAGAGTGCATAGCTTTACCTTGTTTCTGATGTTAGGTGTATTCAGTCCCTTATTAGTGTTATGGAAGATGTAGGATTTTTATTTTATTTTTGTTTTTCAGACAGGGTCTCACAGTGTAGTAGTTCAGGCTGGCCTGGAGTTTACTCTGTAGCCCAGTGGTCTTGAATTTGCACTGATCCTCTTGCCTCAACCTCCTGAGTACTGGGATTACAGGCATGCACCATCATGCCTGGAAGCTGTGGGCTTTTGAAGTAAACTTTCACTTTGAGAAAGATACCTTTTATTCCTCATTTGTTTAGAGACGTTGGCAAGTATGAATGATACATTTTGTCAAATGTTTCTCTCTAGTTTTAGAGATAATTCTTTGTTTTTTCCTTTATTTTGTTGATATAGTGAATCGCAGTAACAGATTTTGATTTTAAACCTACTTCACAATCCTTGTAATCATGACAGATAATCTTTTTAAATATGTATAGCTAGGGGCCCGGTGGCATGGCTCAGTGGTCTAAAGCACCTGCTTGGGAAAGCTTGGGCAGCTGCAGGGACCACGGTTCGATCCCCGGCACCACATGCTGATCCAGCCCTGCCCTCCGGACAGGCTGAGCCGGCCACAAAAATGAGTGAATAAACAAACAAAGGTTCTGAAACAAGAAAAAAATAAATAAATAAAATAAAAAACTGTAAAAAAATAAATAAAAAAATAAAAAAATATGTATAGCTAGATTCTACTTGTTAACATTGTGTTAAGTTTTAAATTTAACTTATTGAGAAGCATTGGTCTCTAGTTTCTGTGATATCTCTGTCTGATTTAAAAAAATTTTTTTTTCTTGTTTCAGAACTTTTGTTTGTTCATTTATTTATTTTTTTGGCCGGTTCAGCCTGCCCTGAGGGCAGGGCTGCTGCAGCATGTGGTGCCAGGGATCGAACTGTGGTCCCTGCAGTCACCTAAGCTTTCCTAAGCAGGTACTTTAGACCACCGAGCCATCCTGCTGGGCCTCTCTGTCTGATTTTGGCATCAAGGTAATATTTGATTATTGAATGACTTGGGAAGTGTTATCTTTTGTTTTCTTGAATAGTTTCTACAGGATTGTAATTATTTTTTTATTTATTAAATGAAATAAAATCTAAGCCCAAGTTTTCTCTGTGAGGTGATTGAATTATAAATTAATTTTTAAGGAGCCCGGCAGGATGGCTCAGTGGTCTAAAGTGCCTGTATAGGAAAGCATGGGCGGCTTCAGGGACCGTGGTTCGATGCCGGGCACCACATGCTGCACCAGCCCTGCCCTCGGGGCAGGCTGAGCCAGTCATAAAAATAAACAAACAAAAGTTCTGAAACAAGAAAAAAAAATTAAAAAAATAATTAAAAGGGGCCCGGCGGGATGGCTCAGTGGTCTAAATCGCCTGCTTGGGAAAGCTTGGGCGGCTTCAGGGACTGCAGTTCGATCCCCAGCACCACATGCTGCGCCATCCCTGCCATCAGGGCGGGCTGAGCCGGCCATAAAAATGAGTGAATAAACAAAGGTTCTGAAACAAGAAAAATAAATAAATAAATAAAATTAAAAAAATTTAAAAAATTAATTAAAAAATATTTCTCTCTCTGGAATTTGCTATACCGCTAGGACTTATAGTGATTCTCCTGTCTATCTCAGCCTGTCCAGCACTGGAATTACAGGAATGTACCACCATGCTGTGTTTTAGTGGCCTGCATGGCGTGCCTGTAGTTCCAGGGCCAGCATGGCATGCAGTACTGGGGATTGAACCCGGCTCCTTTTGCTTGCCAGGCTGCTGCTTAGACTGCCACGCTATCTCCCAGCCCTATAAATTAATTTTTCTTTTTTGTTGTTGCTGATGTTTTGTAATTTTGAGACCCAGGTCTCACTATGCAGTATAAGCTGTCCTTTAGCTCAGTTTGTGACCCAGGCTGGTCTCAAATTTACAGTGCTCCTCTTGCCTCAGCCTCCTGAGTTCTGAGATTATAGGCATGTGTTAACATGCCTGGCTAATGTTTGTATAGTTATGAGACTATTTATTTATTATATTATTTATTTATTTATTTATTGTGGGACCAGGGTTCGAACTCACGACCTTGCACTTGCCCAGCAGGTACTTGTGCCTCGGAGCTATCTCCCCAGCCCAAGTTATGAGACTATTTAGATTATTGATTTCTTCTTGAATAAGCTTTGGCAATTTATATATTTTTAAGAATTGGTTCGGGGCCAAGCAGGATGGCTCAGTGGTCTAAAGTGCCTGCTTAGGAAAGTTTAGGCAGCTTTAGGGACCGCAGTTCGATCCCCAGCACGACACGCTGCGCTAGCCCTGCCCTCAGGGCAGGGTGAGCCGGCCATAAAAATAAATAAACAGGGGCTGGGGAGATAGCTCCGTAGCACAGGTGCCTGCCTAGCAAGTGCAAGGTCATGAGTTTGAACCCTGGTCCCGCAAAAAATAAATAAATAAATAAATAAATAAATAAATAAAAAATAAACAAACAAACAAAGGTTTTGAAACAAAAATAAATAAATAAAAATTAAAAAAAAAAGGATTGGTTCATTTGTCCATTTTACTGAAGTTGCTAAATTTTCTAGCATGAAGTTGTTGACAATATTTCCTTATTTTAATCTCTGTATTAGTTTTTTTTTTATTTGTGCAGCAAATTGTTACAAGTCTAGTGGCTTAAAGCAACACATACTTATTATCTCACAGATTCTGAAGTTTAGAAATTTGGACCCAGTGGTTTCTCTGTTCAGGATCTCTGACTAGGCTGTATTCAGTGTTATCAAGACTAGAATCTCATCTGGAGACATACATGGACAAGGACCTATTTCTAAGCTTACACAGTTATTGGCAGGACTCAGTTTCTGGTAGGTTATTGGACTAGGGACCTTATTTACTAGTGACTATTGGGCAGAGGTTTTCCTTCATTACTTGGCACACTGTCCTCTTCACTATGGTAGATTGTTTCATTGAATCCAGAAATGGAGACATTGCAGCAAGATGGTCATCATTATCCTAATCACAGACCTCATATTTCACTACCTTTTGTGTACTGCATTGGTTAAAAGCAAGTCAATGGGTCAATCTAGACTCAAGGGGAAGAAGATTATGTAGGGGAACACACATCAGCCGACTGGGATCATAGAGTCTACCTGCCATAGGATCTTTATGATCTATAATTAAGCTCACTTGCTGTTCCTTATATTAGTTAACTGTATCTTTATTCCCCTTGATCAATCTGGCTATAGGTTATCTATTTCACTGACATTCTCAAAGAAGGAGCTTTTCTTTTAAATTTTTATTTTCATTGTATTTGCTTTCAATGTGCCTTGAATAGCAGACATAGAATGTCTAATGTTACATGACTATACTTATATGTTGTACTTAGAACAGCCACATTTATACACATTGAATGTAGGATAATGGTTACCAGAGACTGGAAGGAGGGAAAGGAAGTAATGAGGTAGTGGATTTCTGTTTGAGGTGATAAAAATTCTGAAAATGAATAGGGGTGATGGTTGCAAACATTATGAACATACAGTACCTAATCATGGGATTGTACAATGAAAGCTTTTTTAAAATAGTAAATTTGCAATGTATATTTCACCACAAAACAACCGTGACCACAAAGATAAGGAACCAGAATTTTCCTCTTATCTCAGAGTGCTGAAGTTAAATGAAATAATTTGAGTGACATAGTGCTGGTTCACGTAGAAATTTTAGGAGAGGATAAATACTTTTCTAATAATTTATGACTATTGGGGCCCCGGCAGGATGGTTCAGTGGTCTAAAGTGCCTGCTTAGGAAAGCTTAGGTGGCTGCAGGGACGGCAATTCTTCAATCCTGATTCCGGCACCACATGCTGGGCCAGCCCTGCCCTCAGGGTAGGCTGAGCCGGCCATAAAAATAAACAAAGAAAAGGTCTGAAACAAGAAAAAAAAATAAAAAATAATAATTTATGACTATTTATGGATGGATTACTCTTCCTTGGGTATGGGATAGAGTTGCTTACTACTAGAGGTGTGCAAGAGGAGGTGGAACAGTTTCATTTGCTAAAAAATATCCCCAAAGGCTGGTGAGACAGCACAATGGACTAAAGTACCTGCTTAAGCAAGTTCAGTCCCTAGCACCTCATTCTGCACCAGCCCTGCCCCCAGGGAGGGCTGAGCTGGCAACAACAAAACCTACAACAAACTCTGCTAGGTATAGGGTAAAAACACAGGCCCTGCCTGGGGACTGAGAATATGCACTTCTATCAATTTCCAGTTGATGCTGCTGCTGCAGTTGGCAACATTTGAGTAGCAGGGAGCTAGATAATCTTTGTCGGGAGATGTTGGAGAAGTCATGTGGTAATTCATTAGACCAAGATAATTGCTTTTTCTTCTATTTTTTTTTGAAAATGTATTTAGTACAGGGTCTCACTACAGAGATCAGACTCAGTGATCCAGGTGCACGGCACCACGTCCAGTCTCAATCACAGTTTCAGCATGCCCCGGGGGCAGCAATGGCACAACACACTACGGATCAAACCCAGGTACCTGCGTCTCCCTAAGCAGGCACTGTAATCTGCGCCTTTATTTTATTTATTTATTTTTTAATGTATTTAGTACTGGGTCTCACTATGAAGCTCAGACTTGTAGTGAACCTCGTTTTTTTAGCCTCCCCAGAACAGGCGTGCGCCTCACACCCGGGAGCGGGCCAGTACTGTATGTGGTGCCTGGCATTGAACTCAGTCCATGCATTTATCCACTGAGCTATCTCGCCAGTCCTGTTTTTTTCTTCTAATTTGTGATTTTTGTGGCTTAGCTTAAATATTTTCACATTTCAAGATGACACTCTCATTTGAAAAGAAAGTTTTTTTTTTTTCTTCTGCAGGGTCGCACTACACAGTTTGTACTTGTAGTGATTCTGCTGATTACAGCCTCTCTAGTGCTGGAATTATAGGCATGCACCACTACTCCCAGACTCCATCGCTGACTCAGTGCGCCCGGGAGTGGGGGGGAGTGTGGCATGCAATGCCAGGGATCGAACCCTGGCCCCTCTGCTTACCTAAGCAACTGCTTAGCCCACTGAGCTAAACTGCCAACCCTTGAAAAGAAGTTTTAAATTATACTAACGATCAACTTGCTAAGATGGCGCCTCACCATGTGTGGTTATTGTAAAGCACCAGAAACCTGTCTATTCTGAATGAAGATGCACTGCGTATAAAATGTACAAAAATGTAGTATTAAAGGATAAATGATCTCTAACAATTTGATATTGATTGCATAATGAATTGATAATATTTTGAATATATTGGGTTAAATAGAAAAATAAAATTTAAAAAGAACTGTATGAATGGAGGGAGATCCATAGTATCCAGAGGGTACAAAAGTTTACAAGAGTCTTTTTCTTTTTGTTTGTTTGTTGATATACTGCGAAGAACATGAGACTTGTTTCAGAACCTTTATTTGTTTATTCACTCATTTTTATGGCCGGCTCAGCCCGCCCTGAGGGCAGGGCTGGTGCAGCATGTGGTGCCGGGGATCGAACCATGGTCCCTGAAGCCGCCCAAGCTTTCCCAAGCAGGCGCTTTAGACCACTGAGCCATCCCGCCGTGCCCCCAAGAACATGAGACTGACAAGAAAGATAAATGGGAAGGGAGAGGGTAGAGTCCAGGAGCAGCAAGGGTAGGGGATGAGGGGGGAAGTGGGAACTTTGAAGAGGCTGCAGGTAAAATAAGGTCTATTCTACATTCCTGCCATTATACAAAATACTAAAAGAGTGGAATGAAAGATGTGGGGAAAATGTTAAAGATAAGTTTAATTTAAATATGTGAAGGCTGATGTCTGGGGAGTAGAGATCATACATTGTGCTTTTACTTCCTTTTTCTTTTTTTTAGAATTGTATTATTTTTTTCTTGTCTCAGACCTTTTGTTTGTTCGATTATTTATTTTTATGGCCAGCTCAGCCTGCCCTGAGGGCAGGTCTGGCCCAGCTGGGATGGGGGATCAAAGAATTGCGGTGCCTGCAGCTGCCTGCAGGCGCTTTAGACCACTGAGCCATCCTGCGGGGCGCTTTACTTCCTTTTGTTTTCTATCTTTTTGCTTAAAATACCTTTTGTATTTTTCTGCCCTTCTATAGTTTCAGAACTTGAACACATGAACGCAAATTCATTTCCAGTAGTAGGACCATGAACTAGTGTAGCCGGGCCGCTGACCTCAACACATGAAGCCACCCCACTGGAGCATGGGAGAGGAACACACACATCACAGGAACTACAGTATGAGTTGGCATATGTGCATGAGAAGGACGAGAAGGAGGCTCTGAAGACTGTCAAGAATGGTGGCTTTTAGATGTTTGGATTTCAGGTAATTTGCATATTTTTTTACATTTTTGTGTATAATTTGTTTTATAATGACTATGCTTTTTATAGTTGGAAAAAAAGAAACCTAGCATAATTTTGAAAATTAAGTATAATCTTCCTTACAGAAAGTAATAGGCTCAATCTTCTCTGGGTTGATTAAACCCTGTCTTAGACTATCACTCTTCTCCCGGAAGAAGCAAGGGGCCGTGTTGTGAGCTGCCTATGGAGGGGGCCACTTTGCAGGAAACTAGAGGCAGCCTCTGGAGCTGAGCATGGTCTATGGCACAAGCCAACAAAAAACTGAAAGCTTCAGTGCTACAGCTGTAAGGAAATAAATTCTGCAACAATTTGAGCTTAGAAGCAGATTTTTCCCAGTCAAGGCTCAAGATAAAAATAATCTGGTTCATAAACTAGATTTGCATCCTTCTGAGAACCCAGAGCACAGTGAAGTGATGACTGGCTTCCTGACCTACAAAACCTCTGGGACAGTAGATGTGTGTCATTCTTGTCAGACTCTATTCTGGCATGACACTCCCAACATCCAATCTGTCAGTACCAGTGTTGTTTTCAGGGAAGAACTAGCTTAGCATTGGGGCTGCCCTCAGTACACACAGTATGTCATAAAAGACAGAAGATAGAACATGGAATCTTCCAAGCAATAGTACATCTGAAGGCTTACAAACATTTATTTTATTTATTTATGTATTTATCTATTTATGTATTTATGTATTTATTTTTCTTGTTTCAAAACCTTTATTTGTTTATTCACTCATTTTTATGGCCGGCGGCCGAGGGCAGGGCTGGTGCAGCATGTGGTGCCCAGGATCGAACTGCCTGAAGCTGCCCAAGCTTTCCCAAGCAGGCGCTTTAGACCACGGAGCCATCCCGCCGGGCCCCAAGGCTTACAAACATTTACACTATATTCTTTCAGGACTTTGCCCACTGTAGCATGGAACGTTTATAGAACTTTGATCACTAATATTTACTAAGGTCTTCCTATCTCATGTCTCTTGTCATCCTTTATGCCCTAAAAGGAAGCCCACCTATCTTTGTTTCATCTGTAGATGGTCCTTCGGCCCACTGTCTGCCTGCAGCCACGTATTAAATTGTATGCCTCATTACTTTCACAAAAGGCTGTGGAATAGTCTCAGCCTCTGCTTCTTTTTTTTTTTTTAATTTTTTCTTGTTTTAAAACTTTTGTTTGTTTATTTATTTATTTTTATGGCCGGCTCAGCCTGCCCTGAGGGCAGGGCTGGCGCAGCATGTGGTGCCCGGGATCAAACCGCAGTCCCTGCAGCCGCCTGCAGGTCCTTTAGACCACTGAGCCATCCTGCCAGGCCCAGCCTCTGCTTCTTTATAATGAATCTGGGAATCTGTGTCAAGTTTTAGACACAGCAATGGAAATATAATACACACTTTTATCAGCAATATGTGAGAATGTGAGGTGCTTCACTTTCCTCACAATCCTTTGTATTATTAATCTCTTTCACTGGCAGTGCTGGGTACACATGATTTAATGTTCTTTATCTTAGGATTTAATGAGGAAATGTATCACACAAACAGCCAAAAAGAACAAAAACAAAAACAAAAAAACACAAACGCCAAAGAGACTAAGATATGATTGCACAAGTTTCCACATTATTTCATTTAAAATATCAGATTTAGGGAGCTGGGGAGATGGCTCTGAGGCACAAGTGCCTGCTGGGCAAGTGCAAGGTCGTGAGTTTGAACCCTGGTCCCACAAAAATAAATAAATAAATAAATAAAATATCAGATTTGAGGGCCCGGCAGGATGGCTCAGTGGTCTAAAGCACCTGCTTAGGAAAGCTTGGGCGGCTGTAGGGACAGCGGTTTGATCCCAGGCACCACATGCTGCACCAGCCCTGCCCTCAGGGCAGGCTGAGCTGGTCATAGAAATAAATAAATAAACAAACAAAAATTTTTTTTTTGGTCTTTTTGAGACAGGGTCTCGCTATGTAGTTGAGGCTGGCTTTGAGCTCACTTTTGTAGTCCAGGCTGGTCTCGAACTCGTATCAATCCTCCTGCCTCAGCCTCCCCAGTGCTGGGATTATAGGTGTGCGCCAGCATGCCCAGCTCAAACAAAAGTTCTGAAACAAGAAAAAAATTAGAAAAAAATATGAGATTTGAAATAGAAATTGAGACATACAGAGAAATAGGGAAGTATGTATCATTTGCAGGGGAGAAACATGTAGGTCCAGATATAAACATAGATACAGATGGATATACATGTAGATATAGGTATAGATACAATATGGCTTTAAACTCCAGGATTACTTTTGCTAAAATTTTGCTCCTTTTGTGATATTCTACAAATAAGTATTTGGTGAAACATCATTCTCATAATTTACATTTATTCTTCATGTATAGATCTTTAATAAGATTTGAACATATTTGTAACAATTGATTTAAAATCTTCAAAGTATAATAGGTCCGACATCTGGATTTTAATTTTCTTGATAACTACTAATAAACACTTTTTTTTTGTGAGACCAGGTTTCATATTCACAACTTTGCACTTGCCAGGCAGGCACTTGTGCCATGGAGCTATCTCCTCAGCCCCAATAAACACTTTCATATTGGTCATTTGAATATAATCTTCTCTGAACTGCCTTTTAAGTATCTTTCATTACAAAATTGTGTTGCCTATTTCATTATTATTTAGATTTAGAAGTTCATTATACATGTTGGATATGTCATTTTATGGTGTATAAAGATTGAAAATCTCCCTGCCTGGAGCTTGTCATTCTATACTTTTTTTAAAAGAATTTTTTATTTTTATTTTATTTTTTCTTGTTTTAGAACTTTTGTTTGTTTATTTATTTTTATGGCCAGCTCAGCCTGCCCTAAGGGCAGGGCTGGCGCAGCCTGTGGTGCTGGGGATTGAACCTCGGTCCCTGCAGCTGCCCAAGCTTTCCAAAGCAGGTGCTTTAGAACACTGAGCCATCCTGCCAGGCCCATCATTTATACTTTTAACAGTATTTTAAATAAAAATTTTAAAATTATAAATTTTCAAATAAAAACCACAGTTTAGGTTTAGCATCTAGTTCTGGACATTAAACAGAACTCCAATTCCCACAAATAAGGAATTTTTTAAATGGATTTGGTACAAGGTCTCACTATGCATCCTGGTTTCAGCCTTCCAAACACTGAGACTACAGGTATGCTCCAGCACACTGGAACTCAGTGCCTGGCTCAGCCCACTGGGGGTGGGGGATGGTGTGGTGCCAGGGGATTGAACTCTGGTCCCTGCCCTTGCCTCAGTAGGTATTTATTCCACTGAGCTATCTTGCTGGCCCAGGAATTTGATTTTTAAGATTAGAATATGCCACTCCAAACTAGGGCACTTTGATGCAGTATTATTTTGAGTTAAATATAACTGAATATCAACTGAATCAGAAAGAGTTCCCTACTCTTCTCTTACATATCTAAAAAGTGGGGCATAAATTTACCTTTGAGGAGCCCTCCCCCCTCATGCCAGGAAGGTGACAACCACTCTTACCATGGAAGATGGGGGTGGACATGAAGATTATTTTGTTTAGTGAAATTCTGTATCATTTTTAAGTTTTCTGTTTTAGTACTATTTTGTACTCTTTAAAAAATAAAAATTAAGGGCCAGCCAAGGATAGAACACCTCTCTCTCTCCCTCTCCCTCGCTCCCTCCCTCTCTCTCTCTCTCTCTCTCTCTCTCTTTCTCTCATAAAAGGGAAAGAAAGTACTCAAAAGGAATGAAAAGTTGGGATGGAGAAGAGAAAAGACAGGAAAAAAAAAAGGAAAGGGACAAATCATGTATGTATATACACAGGATAGCTAAGACAACTATATTACTAATTGATGTTTTTTGAAGGGATCAGTTAATACTTAATTTTTTTGTTTGTTAGTTTTTGTGGGACCAGGGTAAAACTCAGGCCCTTGTGCCTGCCAAAAAATTTTATTTTGACCAATTTTACATTTTTATATCTGGTATTCTGAACAACTACATTGAGATAGCAATGTGCAACATAACAACCATTGTTTCTTCTTTTTAATGTATTTGGGAAAGGTCTCACTATGCAGCTCAGACTCATAGTGATGATCCTCTTATTTCAGCCTTCCCAGCAGTGGAATTGCTGGAACTGTCACCACACCTTGTCTTGGTGGCCAGCTTGGAGTGCCTGGCAGTGGGGTTGGCGCTGCATATTGTGCTGAGAATTGAACCCCAGTCCCTGCACTTGTTTAAGCAGGTGCTTAGTCTGCTGAGTTATCTGGCCAGCCATCATCATTTTTTTGGTCTTTTTGAGACAGGATCTCGCTATGCAGTTCAGGCTGGCCTGGAGCTCACTTTTGTAGCCCAGGCTGGTCTTGAACTCATACCAATCCTCTTGCCTCAGCCTCCCAAGTGCTGGGATTACAGGCATGCACCACCGCACCAGGCTGTTGAATATGTGTGTGTGTGTGTGTGTGTGTATACACACACATATATATGTTGAAATTGTGTGTCATTTTTAATGTCTTATCTATTTTGTATTCTATTCTTTTAAAAGTATATAATACAAAGACAGATGGAAGGAGTATCAAGCCTGTGGAAGAAAACATTGCTGGCATGGATATAAATGGAAGGCCTGTTAAGGGAAGAAAGAAGAAAAGAAGGCAATTAACAATTATTAAGTGTATGCTAAGCTCTTGGTTCTGCCAGAAGTATTAGAATACACATTATCTTCAGATAAGGAAACAGATGCTCAGAAAAAACAAGGTTTTTATATAAAGTCCCATAGCTAGAAAGTGAAGAAATTTGACTACAAATATATTTTCTGGCTGCTCTATACCAAAGTATACATAACTCCAGGACATAACGCTGGTACTCAATCAAATGCTTGTATATGCATACACATGTTCCTTATTTAATGACCTACCTGTTTAATGACTGCTCGGACTTACAACTAAGGCATGCTGTTCAGACTTATGACCCATTTTTGTACAGTTCTGCAATCTTCTTTATAGAGCCTGAATGATTTTTGTACATTGTATTTATAGAGTGCTATAGATATTGCTGATTGTACTGTATAGTACTATAGTTTTATGTTGTTATATGTTACAGTACTGCATATAAGAGTTATGCAAATAAAAGCTAGTTCATTAAATTGGTGTTTGCTTTGACAATTTCTTTGTTCTAAATATTGTAATGTATATATGATATATACTTCCTCATTCAGCAACCAAATCATTTAATGAGCTAGTCACAGGCAGGGAGTTTGGTCATGAAATGAAGAACGGGTATATTTACAGCAGAACTACTCATATCAGCCCAACATTGGCAATATGTTCAGATGTTCATCAAGGAATGAACAAAAAAATTGTGCTGTATAAGTGCAATGGGATGTTATTTAGCCATAAGTAGGAATGAAGTAGTTATATTTGCTACAGTTTGGATGAACCTCAAAAATGTACCAAGTGGGGCCACAGACAGAGCTCAGAGGCCCAGTGCCTTCTTGGCAAGCTTGACACCCTGAGTTCTATTCCCAGTACAAAAAAAAAGTGAAGCCAGACAAAAAAGTTTGTATCTTGTATGATTTCATTTATGAGACTTCCACAATAGGTAAATCCATAGACATAAAGCATATCGGTGGATGCAAGCAATACTGGGAAGGGAGGAATGGGAAGCAACTGCTTAATGGATATGGGATTGGAAAACGTTGGATGGCAAAATGGTGGCACAATGTTGTCAATATACTAAATGCCACTAAATTGTCCCCTTTTTTTAAAAGAATTTTTTCTTTTCTTTCTTGTTTCAGAACTTTTGTTTATTCGTTCATTTTAATAGCCAGCTCAGCCTGCCCTGAGGGCAGGGCTGGCACAGCATGTGGTGCTGGGGATCGAACCGTGGTCCCTGCAGCCACCCAAGCTTTCCTAAGCAGGCACTTTAGACCACTGAACTATCCTGCTGGGCCCCAATTGTCCCCTTTAAAATGGATAACTTTGAAAGCCAGGCGTGGAGGTGCACACCTGTAATCCCAGCACTTGGGAGGATAAGGTAGGAGGATCGATGTGAGTTCGAGACCAGCCTGGGCTGCAAAAATGAGCTCAAGGACAGCCTGAACTACATAGCGAGACCGTGTCTCAAAAAGACAAAAAATAAAATAAAATAAAATAAAATGGATAACTTTGTCATGTCAATTCTACCTTAATTAATTACAGAAAAGTTGTTTTTGCTCCAAATAGAGTCTTCATTCAGACCAGTTATCTTTCTGGGGTTAGTAGAAAATGGAAAGCACACTTTAATAAAAATGAAAACTTTCTAACAGAGCTATTTAATAGTACAGGGAATTGACATGCTGTGTACCTAACTAGAAGTAATCTACCAAAGACTGGCCAACTGTCTATAGTAAATATTATAGAATGAACTTCCTTTTTAAATTTTTTTTTAGAATGAACTTCTAAGTTTCCTTCCAGATTAGATTTCTTTAAAAAATCATTTATTTATTTATTTACTTATTTATTTGGCAAAGGGTTTTGCTACACAGCTCAGATGTGTGGTGATCCTCCTGTCTCAGCCTCCTCAGTGCTGGGATTACAGGTATATGCCATCACACCCAGTTTTGGTGGCTGACTTGGTGCAGGGTGAGCATGGCATGTAGTGCTGGGGATCAAATTCTGCTCTTTGTGTTTGCAGGCTGGCACTTAGACTGTTGAGCTATTTCCCTAGACCCAGGTTAGATTTTTTTGACTCTATCCTCTTGAATAGTTTATTTTTATTTTATTTTATTTTATTTTTTGTGAGACCAGGGATTGAACTCAGGTCCTTCTGATAGCCAGGCAAGTGCTTATTCTACTGAGCCATCTCCCCAGCCCCGAATAGTTTATATTTTAAAGGGATCAGAATTCAAGCCTAGCACAAGACTGTGAAACACTGGTCTCTGCAACAGAGACTACAATTGATACAAGGGAATTCATAAGGAAAATGACCAACTTTGGGAGGACAAGATTTTTTTTTAAAGAATTTATTTTATTTTATTTATTATTTTTATTCTTGTTTCAGAACCTTTGTTTGTTTATTCACTCATTTTTATGGCCAGGTCAGCCTGCCCTGAGGGCAGGGCTGGCGCTGCATGTGGTGCTGGGGATCGAACCGCGGTCCCTGAAGCCGCCCAAGCTTCCCCAAGCAGGCACTTTAGACCACTGAGCCATCCCACCGGGCCCCGACAAGATTTTTTTTACATGATATAGTTGGACAATGTTGAAAATGACCTCTGTGATAGCAACCAAAATGCAGATGTGTTGAATATGTCATGTGTTTATAATGCTGTTCCCATGAATGCTATTTTTATTGTTTTATTATATAACTTTTCAAATCAGCCATTTGAAACCAAGTTCATTTTACCAAAGTTTCCCTAAGGTGGTCATGAGTTTAGCTGGCTCTGACAGCAGTTGTGAAGGTAAAGGCTGTCCTGCAGAAAACCCGAAACTGATTTGCTCATAGGCAGTAGCGTTGTTCTACATGGATATGGAGTAAGCTGAGGTCACAGCTACACATACCCCTCAGAGCACAGTCCTTTCAAGTAAGAAGAGCAAGCTGCCCACCTGCTTTTTTGGCTGTGAAAGACCACTCTGCTCAGATCTAAGTGGGAGAAAAATTTGCATTTTAGAATGCATGTACAGTAGAATAAGTGCTTGCCCCGCAAGGGCAAGGTCCTAAATTTAATCCCTGGTACTGCCAAAGAAATTCTATTTATTTATTTATTTATTTATTTATTTATTTTTGTCTTTTTGAGACAGGGTCTCACTATGCGGTTCAGGCTGGCCTTGAGCTCCCTTTTGTAGCCCAGGCTGGTATCGAACTCACACGACCCTCCTACCTCAGCCTCCCGAGTGCTGGGATTACAGGCGTGCAACACCACGCCCGGCTCTGCCAAAGAAATTTAAAAAAATAAAACCACGAATTCAAATGCATGTACATTTTGCTTACATTATTTCCATTTTAAGCAAGGAAGTTTCTAAAGTTAATAGAGAGGCATTATTATATTAAAGTTGAGAGCCTGAGTTCTGAATACCTGAGTATATTGTATTTTTTAATTTAGACAGTTTCTTGCCAAGTACATGTTGGCTTGGAATGTCAGCCTCAGCCTTCCAAGTGCTCGGATGCCAAGCGTGTGCCTCCTCTCCTGACTTGGACCTGAGTGTACATCTCAGTTGTGCCACTTACGAAATTATTGGCAACATTTTATGGCCTTACTTTTTTAAAAAAATTATCAAAAGGGGCAAAAGACAGCACTTGTCATATAGGGTAGCTGTGAGCATCAAAATCTCTTTGGATCAGCTTTAGTACATGACAAATACAATATAAAGTCAAGTATTAAGGTATTGCCTAAAGAATTTCTGTAAAAAAGTTTAAAGAGAATATAAATTAGAATTAAATGGAATAAAGAGAATAATAGAAAAAAAAAGAATTAAAACTGAAAAAAATTATAGGTGATACAGAATTTCACTTAACAGTAATACGAATTTCATAGCATTTATTGTAATGCATAGTGTTGTCTTCCAAGTAGTTATTCATATTATCAGATATTTGCATTTAAAATTGGGGAAAATAAGTTATAAGAAATTAAGGGGGCCAGGCGGGATGGCTCAGTGGTCTAAAGCGCCTGTTTGGAGAAGCTTGGGCGGCTTCAGGGACCGCGGTTCGATCCCCGGCACCACATGAAACGCTAGCCCTGCCCTCGGGGCGGGCTGAGCCGGCCAAGAAAATGAGTGAATAAACAGACAAGGGTTAGCCGGACCTGGTGGCGCAGGCCTGTAATCCCAGCACTTGAGAGGCTGAGGCAGGAGGATCGGTGCGAGTTCAAGACCAGCCTGGGCTACCAAAGCGAGCTCAAGGCCAGCCTGAACTGCATAGCAAGACCCTGTCTCAAAAAGACAAAAAACAAAAAAACAAAAAAA
>PVJA010037672.1:0-20238 GCA_004027025.1 Myocastor coypus | reverse complement strand
AGCGATCCTCCTGCCTCAGCTTCCCAAGTGCTGGGATTACAGACGTGAGCCACCACGCCTGGCGTTGCCTTTTTTGTTGTTGTTGTTGTTGTTGTTTGTTTTTTAGACAAAGTCTTGCTAGGTAGTTCCAGACTCAAACCCTTGGAAAGCCACTTTCATGCTGGGATTACAGGAGTACACCACCACGCCTGGCTTGATGAACTTATTTTTCAAGTGACACAAATTCATTTTGTGAACTATGTATCAAAAATTAAAATCTAAATGAAATTGCTTTGCTGCTCTGGCTGAATGATGGATACGTCCCGAAGACCTTAGGAGCAGAAATCAATCTTTGCTTGTCTTCTCCTGCTCAGAGCTTTACACGTAACACCTGAAGTGCTCAGCTCTGTTGCCAGCCCTGCAGATTTGTCAGGATGCCTCTATTTTTAAAGGCAGTCCTACAGAAGCCTATATTCCCAAGATGAGTCTGAGGAAGTGGAACTACAGCTTTTGGGTGGTGCTCCAAACTATACATCTTCCTGTGCCCCAGTGTGGGGCACGTCATATACCACTTGAAAGCTTTTCTCACTTAGAAGTAGTGTTCCAACTGTTTATTCAGATTTTGTTCTTAGTCACATAAAGGAAGAAGAGAATGGAGATGAGTCAGCATGTATCTATTATCCTTCCAAAGGGAGAAATCCTCCTGCTGTTATAAGTAACTGCTGGGCTCCCAAGGTCATGACCAAATCACCATCAGTCTCTCTAGCTACCACTACAACAGACATCATCAGTCAATGTCTGAAAAGTTAATTGGGTAAAAATTATAATATCAAACATTTCTCTGGAGGTAAAGTTCACACGCACTGAGTCATCATCCACAGAAGGCATTGCCTGAAGTCAGCCTTAGCCCTGCGTTGTGCATATGACAGAAGCTTTTTCAATGTCTATGCAGGGCCATGAATTATTATAACCTGAGATCTGTGGTTATCCTGAGCTAATGAGCGCTCTGTAACCAAGGGGAGCAGTCGGGAAAGGTTCTATGGTTCAGAAGCTCAGAGCCACTTCCTTTCAGATTCGCACAGGGCAGGACCCTGGTTCTGGCACTGTAATTAGGTCATATCAGCAAGAAAAGTCAAATGCTCTGCCTTTGACCTTCAACACCTGTCAGTGAGGGCAGAGTCACATCTAAACTGTCTCTCAAATACTTGTGAATGGTCAAAAATAAACTCAGTGGGCAAAGTCCCTCTGCGAGGATCTCAGCACACTCTGTGAGTCTGTGGGGAACAGCTGTTCCTTGGCAGTGGCACTAGCCATGAGGGCAGGGTCTCAGGTTTCCTGGGGGTTTAATGAGATGACTTCTGTATACACCATTCATACCTCACCAGAGAGCCACTGGGCTGGGACATGAGTCAGGGCAGGGAACAAATTCCAGGGACAGACCTTGTCCATTAGAGGGACTCTCTCCAGAGAATGCAGAAGCAGACAGTTTAGTCTTCCTTATTCTGGGTTTCTCATTATCATGGTTTGTGTCTAGTTGTCACCTTAAAGCCTCATGTAGTCCTGTTACAGACTTCTTGATTAAGTAATGATGCACTAGGAGGCTGAGTGTGAGTGCTGCTGGGGGTGGACAGCCTGAAGGCAACTGAAGGGAGTCAGACTCGCTCTCTGTAGCCACTGTTGCTGCTGCTCCTCCTTTTTGCTCTTGCTGTTTTGCTGCCTTCTGCTCCCAGGAATGGCTGCCCTCTGCCATGAGCCACTCTGCCTTAGAACCAGCAAAATATGGACGGAAAGCTCCACTGACTGGGGGCTAGCTAAACCTTCCTTCATTTTGGGTATCAGGTATTTTGTCCCACCAGCAATAGAAGAGTCGCTGAGCCGGTCATTCATATAAATTCTCCTGTTTTCTTTCATCTGTCCATCCAACTCCTCATCTGTACAGTGATCTGTTGACTGAGCCATCATCTATTAGGAAACTTGTGTGAACAAAGTGCAATCCCAGGCAAGGGGACTCCAGGCTTGGCAAGACTTTGTACAGTGTGCTGGGATATGATTAGGGTGAGACGCCCTAATCTAGTCATTGGTCACACTGACAAAGCCCTCATATCCAGCTTGGGATGCCAGCTTTATTCCTGCAAAAGTTAAAGAACAGAGTTCAGTAACGTTGTAATAGCAATCCTAATACTGTGTAGGATTATCTTACAATGATATCCAAGAAAATATGTTTATTATTTTAATGCTATCCAATCAAGTGAAGATTGAGGAAATCATTTTTCTTCACAGAGACTAACTCTATGGAAAATATTCATTTAGTTACTGCAATGTCAAGCAAGAAAATATTCTTATTGTCAGAATGCCCCTGAGAAAATGCCTTAAAATACACAAAATGGTGTCTCTAAATGCTCACTAATACAAAACAACAACAACAAAATGGTATTTACAGTCATGCTAAATTAAAATGAAATAATTGAGTTATACTGGGCCCAAGAAACCAAGTAATTTTTTTAAAAAATTGTAATCCAAAACAAAAAGTAAAACTAATGCCTTCTGTCACCTATCATGCATAAGGCTTATTAGCGATTGCTTCAACTAAATATAGTTCTCAGATACTTACCGATCTTGCATACAATCTACCTGATGCCACTTATAGGAATATAGAGAAGCTTAGAAAAAATTAACTTCCCAGGTGCTTCATTTGTTTTATTTTATAGAGATAGTTATTTTTCTATATTTAAAAGGTAGAGCTTAGGGCCAGGGAGCTAGCTCAGTAGAATAAGTGTGTGTCTAGCAAGCACAGGGTCCTGAGCTCCATCCCTGGTACCACAAAGAAAGAAAAGAAAGGAAGGAAGGAAGGAAGGAAGGAAGGAAGGAAGAAAGAAAGAAAGAAAGAAAGAAAGAAAGAAAGAAAGAAAGAAAGAAAGAAAGGGAAAAGAAAAGATGGAGGCTATATAATTCAACTTTCACTTTGTAATAATCTCCATCTTGCTTCTGAAGAAGATTCGTATTACCTCCGGAGCAGTCGAAGGCCCGTTCCAAGTGATCGAGCTCTGGGAGTTGCTCTCTTCGCTCTCCTTTGCACTTCTGTCTTCAGCTGTTTAGCTTATGAGTTCACTTGTGCATGCTGTGCAACTTGCCTAGGACATTCCCTGTACCCACAATGTGCACCCCCACTGACTGTGAGGCGCTGTCTGCCCACAAAGAGCTCCTACCTATTCACGCAGAACCCACAAATGAGAAGCGCAGAGCTCCCAGCATTTCATCAGCTATTCCTCCCGAGCCGTGCACACCGCCGTCCCTCGCGACCCCCAGGACCCTGGAGCACCCACTGGCTCTCCCTGCCGCTCTCCTCACACGCTCTCAGCTTCCCCAGGTCTCCTGGGCCTATGAAGAAACCATTTGCTCTTGCCTGTAACTGATGACATGGACAGTGGCAGAGCTGCCAGCGCTATTTCTGTCTGTGACTCTTCTGTCACCACCTCTCTGTGCCCCTGGCTCTTTGAACCTCAAAGCCTGCAGGAGCTCTTGGACACACAGCTGGTAGGCAGCAGAAGCACCGCCTCCCCCACTCTGCTACCTCTGGAGCGCCCTGCCCTCCCCCCACCCCTCCGCCTTCACCAGGAAGTCAGCCTCTTCCCAGAAACGCTTCTGTTTCTCTCTCATGCAAATCTTCCTTGGGAGAATAGGGAAAATGGGATCTTGAAGTTCTAACACCTGCTTATAGACCTTTTGAACTTAAAAGTCAAGGATGTTAGATGTTTTTCCCTCTGGTTTGTACTTCCTTGGGGTGATGGCTCCTTTGGGTCAAAGGTTCCCAAGGGGTGTGACCGTCAGACGTCGTGAGCATTGTGCACGAAATAACTCAGTAGATACCCGAAAGTGTTGCAGTGCTGACACACATTCCCCGTGTCCATAACCGAGAAACCCAACAACAGGACCTTAAGAGTAGTCCTATAGTTCTATTCCTCTGTGCAAGTGTTACCCCTCCGCCGCATGCTGGCTTCCCGAGAGCCAGGAGTCCAGGCTCTCTGCTTCTCCGACTCTAGGTGTCATTTCAAGCTCTAAGATAACGGCTCCAACCAGCACAGGAAGGAGTGGGCGAGAGGAGGACATGAAATTTGCTTTCACTCTGTTTTACTGGAAGACACTTAGTCACCAACTTACACATAACTGCCAGCTACAAGCGTTCTGTTCCAAATGTCACAGGCACAAATCAAGAACGGATCCATGGTGCCACGGAGCCACAGGAAGCTCCCCTCAGGCTCTGAGCAGTCCTGATGAGACCTTCTCGCTAGGTCTAAGGAAATGAATCACCCCACCCGTCCGTCTCCTTGGGGGGAGACGTGATTGAGGCTGTACATGGTTTCCAGCTAAAACCCTGCTGCATCTCCAGGCATCGGACGCTTTTAGAGCCTTGTGAGAGATGACTCAGCCAGCCAGTTCACAAATTCCATCTCTGAAACTTCAGCTGTCTGATGTGACACACAGTACATTGTAATTTAGAGCTCAGTCAAAGCTTCCAAGTCAGCCTCCTGTTACTACAGTATCAAAAGAAAGCTAGAGCTCTTTAGATGCATGTCACCATCTTAAGAACATTTCCTTTTCTTTTGAATATGTTAGTCAAATTTCCTGATTTTCTAAATATTCAAGATAACTATAAACAAACATTTTTCTGCTATATCTATCTAGCTCAAGGCCCTATTCTGTTATCTAGAACTACTAGGTAAATACCAACTGTTTCAGTGCTTCTTTGCATGGGACTGTCCTAAATATTTTACTTCACATATTTGCTCTTGGTTCCTGATGTGTACCGTGAAAGGCATACAAGACTAACATGACCAAGCTATAAGTCCTTTGCCCATTACATAAAATTATCTTTCCTAATGCTGAATCTTCTTTATGTAGCTGTTATGTGGAATGTCCACCTTCTAAAAATGTGTAACCATTTGTTCTTTTCTTAGATCTCCACACTACCCCCTCTTCTATGAGGTATTCTACTTCAGATCTCCTTCTAAGCCTTTTCTTCATCTAACTTAAAAAAAAAAAAAAAAAAAAAAAAAAACACTGAGTAAATTGAGTTCTTCATGCCAGGAACTCCGCTTTGCCCTGGCAATCTCCAGATCCAACTGGGTTAGTAGCACAGTCCTGGTGTGGGTCGTGAGAAGGCCCCCTTGGGTGTAGACGGCACCACTCAAAAGGTGACAGCAGGGAGATTCAGGCTGCTGCACTGCCACTTCCCTGCCTGGCTGCCTTCTGGAGCCTGCCTCACTGATGCAGGAAGAAAACACTGAACTGGGTAGATGACCTCCAACAGGGAAGCTCCAAATGATATAGGGAAAAACGATCCCCAACCTGAAAAGTACCTGGGACGAGTTCATGTTCTCTAAAAGCAAAGAATGAATTTTAGAAACAAACAGAAGTAATGAGCAGAACATATTTATTGAGAGAAAGAAACCTCCTGTCCAAAAGATGGACAGGAGGGGCGTCCCAAGTGGGTGTCCCCAGGAAGCTGTCTCTTCCAGGGACTTTTATAGAGAAGACATGGAAACTCGCTTAGGTCTGAGATGGGACAAAGACTATGGTCAACCAATGACATTACAAGCACCATTGCTCAGGTAAAATTGATTAACATTGGGATCCAATGGGAAAGCAAGTTACATAGCAAGCAGGCAAGAACACCACCTATTGAGCTTGGGCTCATGACTCTTTCTAGGCTCTTTCAAGGTGATTGATGCTTATTTAGCATATCAATCCCTGATGCCCATCTTTAAGGAACTATGGAGTTGCTTTTAATTACTCCTGTCTTGAGATCTGGCCCATAGCGAAGGAGTGTCTGTCTCTAGTTGTAGAGTCACCTCATCTTCCATGTTGTCCTTGAGGGCCTGGCCCTGTCTGACTGCCTATCATATTTGTGTCTAACTCAGCTGCCTATCACAGCACCATGAACTGTTTCCCCTCTTGGAACTGGCTGACAGTGTACTAACCTCTCCCACCCTGCGAGCCGCAGGGACTCTTTCTCCTAGCTTTGGGTGTTGGCCATTTTGTCTCATCAAGGAGGAAAGCAACCTGCGTTCCTATTTGCATTCCTTCTGCAGCCTTGGCACGTGTGCCATGTGAATCCTCATCACTCTCCCCCCTACCATCCCCACTTCCCTCCACCTCTTGATCTCCTTCCCGTTGGAGGAAGCCCTCTCCCTGTGCTTCCTGTTATCTCCCTTTTGTATTGCATTTCTTCAGAAACTTGGATTTCTCATGCAAGAGAAACCATGAGATAATCCAGCTTGTGTGCTTGATTTATTTTACCTAACACAATCATCTCAAAGTGCTATTTTTCTTTAAATAAGATATTTGTTAGGGGTTGGTGAGATAGCTCAGCAGTCTAAAGCACCTGCTTAGTCAAGCTTAGGCAGGCACAGGGGACCACGGTTCAATCCTTGGCATTGCATGCCATGCCAGCCCCACCCTCAGGGCAGGGCTGAGCTGTCCTCCCCCTTAAAAATAAGACACTTATCTATGTTTATGGCAAATAGGATATCATACACATGTATGTGTGAACATATGCCATAATTTTCCTGGAAGGCACATCTAGGGGCAGAATTATTGACACATACATATTTTCAGATGAGTATGATTAGACTATTCTCAAAAACGGCTTTACTAAACCTTACCTATAACTCCTCAGTTTTAAATATCATTTATTTTCAGTTGCCTTGCATGATATTCTTCTCTGCTTTTTCAGTCTCTGAGAAAGATGGGTTTTACGTAGCCATAAATACATGCTGGTCAATTTTGTCTGGTTTTGCCTGGTCAGCTGATATACTGGCCATTTTGATGGATATGTATCAATTTATACTTACTATATTTTCTGAAAATAAATATCAATTTGACTTTAATACATAATGCTCCTTTGTTTTAATATAACATATTTCTGACAAAATTACTCCTTGTCTCTTTTAATTATTGTGCATATAGAAGAACTTTCACTATTCTTTAATTTTTATCTTTAATCTTGGAAAGTGTTACCATTTGCCATATACCTCTTTTTAAATCAAATCTTTTGATTTAAAGTCTTTTCTTATGAATGATTAGTGCGCCACATTTATTCCAATTTCTAATATAGTATGACTTATTTGTATCTCTCATTCTGCATTTTAACTTACTGAATTTCTCATAAGAGTTCATATATAGTTCTTGTGCCTTTATATATTCAGTTGGCTTGGTAGGCATGGTTTTCCAGCTGTAAAAATTAAATAGCAAATTGTTATTGTTGTCATGGTTTCAGTTTCTTTAAATCTTTAACAGCAGTTTTGGTCTTACCAACAACACCTGTGACTGATCAGGGTGACCCCAGCAGTTGAGGATGTATAACAAGTTACATCTTCCTTGGTTGTAGCTCCCACATCATGGCAGTTACCATTTCAGTAGTTAAGCTCAACTTGGTCCATTTTCCGTGTGAACATGTGTTCATTAGTGGTGGACATTTACAGCGTGTACTAAGCACGCTCATACTGAGGCACTGGAACACACGTGTAATATATCGTGGTGGCTTTCGAGCCTTTCACCTCTGCCCTCACCCCTTCCTCTATCCTCTTCCCATCTCCAGAAACCTGCCTTTCAGTTTACTTCCATCTCTTCTCTTACTCTTTTGTTTTTATATATTTTAGTTTTCTCATATGAAAAACAGAAGTGGTTATTTCAAGGATTCTTAGAAATTTCAGGATGTCTAAGATTTTGACACTTTTTCTAACTATTCTCTTCACATTCATTTTTAACTCAATTTTTTTTCTGCCCAATGTGCATTCTTTATTAGCTGTTTCCCTGAAGAGTTCTGAGCAACAGTTTATATTTGTTTTTACATTTCTGAATAACGAGGCGCAATCTTTATTTTTGAATAATAGTTTAGCAAGGTATAAATTTTATTATCAGCGATTTGAAAATGTTATTTCATCGTTGTCATGTATTTATTGTTCCTAATGAAAAATCTGACATTCATCCAGTTATGTATCTTTGCAAATAGTCTGTCATTTCTGTTCAGTATATTCTCACTTTCATCTTTGATGTTCTATAGTTCAGAATACTAAGTTTAGTTTTAGATTTGCTTTGTCCTTTTTTTTTTTTTTTTGTCTTTTTGAGACAGGGTCTCGCTATGCAGTTGAGGCTGGCCTTGAGCTCACTTTTGTAGCTCAGGCTGGTCTCAAACTCACACCAATCCTCCTGCCTCAGCCTCCCGAGTGCTAGGATTACAGGCGTGAGCCACCACGCCCGGCTAGATTTGCTTTCTCTTTTGGCTTTTAGTTCCCTCAAAGGCTCTGCCTTAAATGATTCTTGATTAATATTTCTTATGGCTTCATAGTTTGTTCAATTTTTGAGTTTCTTTTGTAGATCCAGTAATGGGGACACGTTTTTGTCAGCTGAACTTAACAAATATTTTCTCACACATACTGTAAGATATTTTATTTTTCTGTCACATTTTTATCAATACAATTGATATTAATAAGTAAAGCCACAAGTTCCTAACCTGGGTATGCAGTTGCAATACATTGTCTAGGATCCACTTTTCTTTAGGGAAACATAAGGTAGATGAAATTTATGACCTGTGCCTAAAGAGTAAATTAACTTCCCCAAATTTGTGAATTTAATATAAAATTTTATGAGGACAGTGTTCATTAATAACCAAAACATTAATAAGAGTACAAATATGTAGTCTTTTCTCTTTATCTAGTGTCTTATGCAGCTTGGTTTTGTACCATAAAAGTTAACAATCATGCTGAAATACTCATTTTTGTGAGGCCAACATTTTCATGGAGTAAGGAACAAATTCAGTATACATCAAGAAAATTTCTTTTACTGAAAAAGCAAGCCATAAGGGCGAGTTTAAATGTAGTTAAAACATTACTAACATCCTAAGTTATAAACATCAGTAATTTATTTAAGGAGATTTATGTAAAGAATGAGCTATAATTGTAATTTGTAACTCTTGGAGATTTGAGAAACAAGCCTAGGTGACTTTACTCACCTAAGGGCCCAGCAGCACACGTGCATCTGTCAATCACTTACTCGTTGACTGAAGCAGGACTGTGAATCCGATCCATCTGTTTCCAGCACTCACCCAAATACCAGTTGACCTTTTAGTATTAAATGCAAATTGACCTGCTCATTCAACTAGTAAATTTAGCTTGTTTGATTCAATTACATCTCTTTCTCACTCTTTTATACTCCCCCAACATCTGGTTTTATTTTTGTGTGGCCATAATTATGTTAATAAGCATCAAAATTCAAACCCTGAACTACAATCCTCTCCTGCCCCCTAAAGAACTTCAAAAAAGTTCTATGTTATCCTTGTAACTCAGCCTTATTTTATTTAATAGAGTAACTCTCTTTATTTGTGTTTTCTAATCTAGATTAATAGAAAATTTCATTTTTATCTCATACTAATATATTGGAAAATTTATTATGTATCAGAACATATAAAAGCTCTTTAATAGTATTTATATAAAATCTCCACAAACAGAATAATTTTGTATTAACGGCTGAGATAATCAAAGTTTAGCATGTGAGGATGTTTTTATTCTTTCAATAACACATGGTGTTCTATACAAATTATTCTCATTAAAGCTAATGATAATCTTGAATAAAGCTTCCCTACATCTCAGTGGGAAATTAGAGGTTGGCTTTTCGAAAGATATTTAAAGATAAAGATACTGTTCTATAGAACAATTTGGATGTCATCCACCACTTACCAGCATTAGCCATTAGCTTAATTAGTTTTTTTGTTTGTTTGTTTGTTTTGTTTTTGTCTTTTTGAGACAGGGTCTCATTATGTAGCCCAGGCTGGTCTTGAACTCACACCAATCCTCTTGCCTCAGCCTCCCGAGTGCTAGGATTATAGGTGTGCGCCACCACGCTTGGCTCTAGCTTAATTAGTTTTCATATCACAACACTCATTAACCATCTCTCAGAGATGACAGGTGCTCTACCAAATATGGAAGCATCTCTCAGTGCCAGATTTCCTGCTTAGGACCTGTGCGCTTATTGCTTCATTTTCTCCATCACGAGGAGCACTGGTGGTCAGTAGGTCTCAGTCTTAGTTCCCTTCTGAGAGTTAGTGTTGGCTAAAGATGGTAGACAGACCTGAATTCATCTCCTCCCCCAAGCAGTCTATACCAAATGACTGGTAGATACAAGATTATAAAGCAACAGCCAGCCCACGTGGACAGCTTCCCATAGCATTGCCTACAGCCACTGCTGCACTTGCCTTGAAGAGCCTCCTCTTCTGCTGAGGCTCATTCTGACGACTTTTCCCAGTGTTTCCCAAGGAGCCTCTCAAATATGAACTTCAGTCACCAAGCCTGTTCCTTTCGAACATGTCCAACAGCACTAGTTTTGTTTGTTGGTTTGTTTGCTTGTGTTTTACTTCTGTGGTATTTTAATGGGGCAGGGGAAGCTGTGAGATTAATAGAAGGCAGCAGAGAGAATGAGCTGATGGAGTTCGGTCCATTGTCTCCAATGAGGGAACCCTTAGAGCATTCTTCTGGTATCAGCAATAATCTTGTTCTACTCCTCTGTCTTGGAAGCATTTGCTGAAACTTGCTTCCTCAGCACAGGGGGAGAATGTCTGCTTAAATACAACAGTAACTCAGAAGAACTGAAGGAGTTCATGGTAAATGTGTGGAACATCTAACTGGTTATGCCATACATCTTTCCCACGAATAAAATGTGAGAATTTCTCTGAGAAGTGTTTCACCTTCATAAAATAAAAGAGAAGGGAGAGAGAGGCCACATGAGACCTCTTAACAGTTTCAAAACCCTGACTCACTCTGTGAGTGTAATGGAAGTGCACAACCTCCTGACGGACGGAGTGAAGAGCAGAGGACTGGGCTGAGGGTCACACCAGGACCTCTGGTCTACCGAAGGTGCTGAGGCATTGGGAGGTCTTCATACTTGCTGAGATGGAAAGGAGAAAGTAGGAAGCCCCTTAAAAATTCCACATGAGGGACACTACATCCTTAGGAACCTCGGCTCTCCTCCTCTACAACCTGGGACTTTCTTCAGAAGCCAGAGAAACCTGGAAGCCTCCTTTCAATCACAGCTTATGCAAGGACAACAGCTTATGCAAGCAGGCCCACCCACCAAGCATGAATATTCGTACAAAAGCCTCACTGAATCAGACCTGGGGAAAGCAAAAGCTTCCAGTTAAGACATTAAAATGCTGCCTTGCCAGTTTCTATGCATCAGAATTTTGTTTACTCAGGTAACACACACACAAAAAAGTTACTGCAGCCTTGTTCCTCTAAGGTGCACAAAGCAAACTACTGCCACTGCAGATAATGACTAATTGCAAACAGCTGGATGTTATGTAACACTGTCTATGAAGCAGAATACATCTTTTCTAGGGCCCAAATCTTACTAAATCATGCTTACATTTTGGGGGCACACTAATAAACATTTGTCCTCCTAAGCAAATAAGATGCATTACATTCAATAATGTACATCTTGTTTTATTTTTCTTTCCTTGTTATTTGTGAAGAAATCATGCCTCTATGAAGAATGTTGTAGATAGATAGATAGATAGATAGATAGATAGATAGATAGATAGACACACACCACTTATATCTACCTTTGGATCTGCCTATAATACAATGAGATAAAGTTTAATCATTTATAATAGTCACTGATTTATTTTTATATTGAATTATAAGCAATGATCCACTAATTCTTGATTCACCAGATGGCCAATTTAATGTCAGCCATAATGATAACCACCCAACACATGATTGGAGATATATAAATTTATCTCTATTAGATTTTTTTTAAGTAACATAAAGACCACCAAAAATAAAGCATTACCTTTACATTTTAGGACTAGACAAAATCCAACTAGAAAAAAATGGTAGCTAATATGTTATGATACCTACATAATGAAATGATGATTTACCATGCAGATTTTCAGGCTTTAAGGGAGAAGCAATGCACTTACAGAGAACGCTTTTCAGCTCTGCACTATGTCTAGAATCATGTTGCTATGGAAGACAGTAAGATGATTAGAATAATATTTTGCTCTGAAGAGTATTTGGTCTGGAGGAAGAAACGCAAATGAAGAAATAAGGCAATAAACTTTAGGTAGGTATCCTAGCGAAGGCACATCAGGGTTGTTATAACAGCACAGACAAATTGAGCCTGCCACAGTGAGGGAGGTATATGGCCAAGGGTAGGGCCTGTGAAGGGAAGGTATGACGAGCTGGACTTTGCCAGATGGTGAAGATGGAAGAAGAGGTTCAAGTGAAAGTGCACGGGGGCGGAAGCAGGGTCTCACGGAGTACACTGAAGGTTCCTCAGCGAACGTGGGAAGCGGGTGGAAGCAAATCTGGAAAGAAAGCGCACCCCCCCCCCCAGCCACTCCTAGAGCACAGCAGAACCCAGGACTCCACGTTAAGCTTCATGTTTCCATTTCTCTTGGCTTTGAGATTAAAATACGATTTCAAAGAGTGAAGTCACACTGACAGCTTCAGATCAGGCAGGATGCCAACCCGCTACCTCCCAAAACTGTCACTCACTGGCTTCATAAATGCTTTGAGCATTGAATTAAAACACTGTGTGTCACAGACGCCACTGAGCTGGGATGGAGGCCACGTCTCCCACATCCTAGCAGATCAGTCATTTACTGAATGTCACCCTTGAGCTCATCAGCAGAATGATGGTGTTGGGGTGCATTTTGCTGAAGGTCTCTTGCAGCCCCAAGAGTCTGATTGCTGTTGAACTAAGTTTCAACCTAAAGGCAAATCCATAACAAGAAGATTGTTTTTCTGAAATGGAGTAAAGCAAATGGAGTGAGAGCACAAGAGACCAGACACAGAGGTCAGATGATGGGCATGCTGGGTGTGAGCGGCGAAGGCCACACCTAAGGAGCTGGCAGCGACCACAAAGTGACAAGCTCTGTTTTCCCCAGAAGCTGTATGGAGAAAGTGATGTGCAATAGATTTACAGAATCCACCTCTCTCTCTCTCTCTCTCTCTCTCTCTCTGTCCCTCACTATATGTTCATATATATATCAACTTTCAAGTCGCTATTTTGCAAGATTTTGACATTTAAGTGTTAAGTATTGATAACTCACTCTCACAAAGGCTCTCTAGTGAGATGAGGGCATAGGGGTACATATTAGATGTGTCTGCTTTTCTGTTCTGGCTCCGTGACGGTCAGCTGTACAGCCTTGGGATGCCCTATCCCATCTTCCCAAGCTTCAGACCCTTTGTATGCACCAATGGGATAGAAAATAGATGCTGGACTTGGAACGAGGAAAGCCCCTGACCAGCTGCTTCCCTAAAACATGCTGGGCAGGGGGCGGGCACTGGGGATCGCCTGGCAGGCTGCCATGGAGCCTGAGCGTGGTGCTTCCTGTGATGCCAGGTCATGTATCTGCAAGGAGGGTGCAAGCTCTCTTCTTTGAACAAAGCGAGGCTAATTTAGCTTTCTTAAAATATTTATTTATTTAATTATTGTATTTTTAGCACAGGGTCTACAGAGGCTCACCGCATAGATCGGACTCATAGCGATCCTCCTGTTTTCAGCCTTCCACGCACTGGGATTATAGGCGCGTGCCACTGTCTCAGCGTGCCCTGCAGGCAGGGCCAACACAGCACGCAGGGGACCAAACTCCAGCTGCTGCGCTCTGCCTGAGCAGTCGCTTTAGTCTGCTGAGCTCCATGGCTAGCCCTGTACTTTAGTTTCTTTAAAAAGAATTTTACAGTTTGAAAACAAATAACATCAAGTTCAGAAATCAGCCAAAAAGGATTTTCTATGATCCTCTGTTAAAAAAAAAAAAAAAAAAAAAAATCCAACAGTATCACACGTAGCCAGGTAGATTTGATAACATTGACTTTAATGTTACTTATCAACCAAATCAAGTGTATTGGTCTGGATATTGCCTCATTTTAAAATACAAACAGAAGTTTTCCTCACAAATGAGTGGTCATATCAAAGAAAGAATGTATTTCTATATCTCTGTTTAAAATTAAAAGTAAATAACAAGTGTCTCCTGCTAAGAAAATTCTACAATAGCTCCACAAAAGTCACGATGTGGGGAACGTGCATGGGCTGGCACTGTGGAGAGCAGCCTCCCATAGAATGTTTAACTCACGCGCAACCAGTGAGAACTCGCCAAGTGTGACCTTCCGTGCCGGCATGTCGCAATCACTTTGTCTGTTCTTCATGACACAAAGAAAAGCATTTACACGTACCCTGAAAAAATAACTATCCAAAGCCCTTCCTGTACTGCAGAACAATGCCACTTGCGTCATCTTTGAGCCATCGATATGCACAGCATCAAAAGGAGAGTGCTGCAGCGTAAGCCTAACTGATGGCCAGGGGGCTGTTATCCGACAGTGCAGCCAAGAAGTCCAGGACCGGACAAAGGAGAGACCAGACAGGTGCTGTCATCTGAATCCTCTTCACAACTGTGACAGGGCTTGAACATGGCTCAGAATGATGTGGACGACCTTGATCGGCTGTAAGGAGGGGCATAAGCGAGCGGGCCAAGAGTGCAGGGTGGCGGAAGCCCTTCTGGGCTCTACGTGCGGAGCCACCAATGACGAAAGAAACCTTCACCTCTCAGCACAGCCTCCCGTGTAAGAAGCCCAGGTGCCAGGTCGGGAGCAGCCCTCCGAGGACCTGGGACGGCACCAAGGGCTTGTGTAGATTCGCACATGATGGTACGCAGTTCGAACCACGCATTTTACCCAGAGGAATAAAGCATCATTTTCTATCGTAGCCCGAAATGCCTTAGCTGTTTATCTATATGCTTGTTTTTATAAAAATGAAGCAGAAACGCTTTCCTGTTTATGCAAAAGAAGCACAAACTGCCTCATTCCGCAGACACATTCAGTACTTGTCAAGATATTCCCACAAATTTCGCATAAGCTCAGGTCCTGAAGAGCAGCTTGATGCTCTCGCCGGAAACACACTGTGCTGCATCCGAAAGCCCAATGATTCCACTGCGCTGAATCACTCTCCTCGCTTTCCCCTCTGAACTGCCTTCACCACGGCACCTAGCAGGCACTGCCATGGGGTCACACGAGCTAGAGACTCGCCAGCGTAGGGCGGCTTCCTTGTTACCCTGACATCAAGCTTGCTCTACCAAGCACTAAGCACTGTACGGAGATTCTCTTTAAGTCTTGAGTACCTTCCCCGGAATGTCAGGCTGACGCCAGATGCACACCACCCCTGCTTTCCAGTTTGAAGAAAATCAGCTCGCAGTCGCTAATTGAAGTCATTTCAGTAGCTCATGCAACCAATAAACGAGATCTATTTAGGCTAATTTTCTCTTGCAAGGACAGCCTGAGTGAGTCCAACCAGTGCATAGTGGTAGTGTCTGTGTAAAATGATGTCCCTCGAACCAAGGACAAGGAAACGAGAGGAACCAAGCCAAAGGAATCCATCTGGAATCTGCCACCTAATTACCAGGAGCTACAGTATAGATGACACAATAGCAGCCATACATGAGAGCAAGAAAACTGTCCTGGTCGACCCTGGTGGCACTTCCCTGTCTTAAAAATTGGGTTGTGTCAACCTTCAGAGGTAGTACTGACCCACCAGAACTTATCTTTGCCGAGAAAATGATAGCGAATGATGTATAAAGAAAGCTTAGAAGAGCTTATAGGACAGCCCAGCAGTTACTATACTAATATTTCGGTTCATTCTGCTCATTGAATTTTCTTTACCTCATCTATGTTTTATCAATTCTGCTTATTTAACAATATATCTTTGTACTCATATATATGACGTACCTCTCAACTCATACCTGACCTCCTAAAGCATCCCATTTTTATGGATGTTTTAAAGGTTCACTATATATCTGGTTACATCATTCTCCAAAAAGAATAACTATTAAATGGCAATTTTATAAGTACTAATAAAGTTGCACCAGGTAGCATAATCTCTAATCAGACACTGGTCCATTTTCCCGATGAAGCCAGGTAGTCAGTGCTTTGGACTCTGGATCATGTAACCTGTCACAGGCAGGGAAAAGGGCTTCAGGGAGAGAAGGTGCTTGTGAGATCAAAGAAGAACTAGGTAACAAAAAGGAAAACAACGGACCGCCTTACAAGCGTGGTTTTCAGCTCGCTGTGAGCTTGTCTCATGAGTCTCCTGTGCACCTCATCAGGGAGCCGCTTTGCATTTTCACAGGGTTCCGACAAATAGAGATCGTTAATTCTACATTTCATCTTTGCCGCCCTCTTTGTCCCTACAGCAGTGCACGGTGAATCCCCTAGCCTCATGGAGCATATCGCCCACCCAGGCGTGCTTCTCTCCGACCCCCACTGCTCCTAAGTCCTTCTCTTTCACCAAACACCACCTAGCCCAAGGGTGGGGCTCCCGCTGCCTCTCGTTAACCAGCTCTGGTACGTCCTCAAGGCCAAAATGTCCTCCGAGCTTCGTGACGCTGATCCTCACCTCTGTGTCCCCAGTGCCTTGACTACAGTCACCTTTCTAATGTGACGCTCATAAAGCTGAGTTCATAAAGCAGCTCCGCGCTTTTTCCCTTCACTAGATGGAATTTCTTGGAAACAGCGACCTCATGGGATTGCAGCCTTTAGGCTGACACAGCTTAGTGAAACCGCAGGTGTGGGTAAGTAGGTTCTGGGTAAACACCAAGTCAAATACATAACAGAAATACCAATCAAGAAAACAATGGAGATAATCCAAATTATTATGTGGATAAGAGCTATCAGTTCTTCTAAAATCTTTTGTTCTTTCTGAAAGCTAAGCAGGCAGTTCTTTATGTTCAAAAAAAGATAAAAGACAACTGTGCCAGCTTTCACTTAATGCTTCAGAATAAACAGAAAGAATTAGCGTATACTGTCTTTTTACTTAAATTTAAAAGCAAAGTTAGGCTACTTAGCACACACAAACACAAATAAATTGTAAAATGATACATTGTCACTTTGTTTTGGTTGGAGCTTCCTGCTATTTGTTGTCACTGCTTTTGCTGGTTTCTTGGCCTGAATGCTAGCTAGCAGAAACGCTTACTCTTAAGACTACAGAACAATAATACTTACAATCTTGAGTAATTACAGGCTAACAGTTTCTGCCAGTTTAGTTTTCAGAGATTGTTCTTCCTCTGTTGGCAAAAAATGTAGCCATTCCAGGTCTCTGGAAGACCTCTGGTGGTAGAAAGGGAGTATTGTTCACGCCATTATTCATGAAGCTAAATTTCTGGACTTGTACTTCATTGTGATTTATGATTTCTTTTTCCTTGGAACAAGTTCTCAAGCTGAGTTTCTCAAGGTATTTCTGTTTTAGTCAGTGGTTGAATTGTAGCTATCCCAACGATAGAGCAAGCCAGCAGCATCATCAGAAACGGTATCAACAGCACCCAAGCAATTAACTAGAAAGACACACCACAAATTCAGATGTTTCCCCATTTTAAATACTTGATAAGTATAAAAGAATGTTTATTTTATATTGCTACTGAGCAGAGACGCTTTATTAAACAAGGGACAATGTATTCTATTTCAACAGCGCTATTTACCAAACATGGAAGAGACATTTTACAAGGCTGAACTTTAAACTGTGGCCAATCACGTTTTATCAAGAAAGCTCTGAAAGAGATCTTTTGCACTTGGCAAAGTGATCTCTGTAAATTGCCTGCTTCAGGACCTGGGAATTTTCAATCCACTCTCCATCCCATCTTTACACACCAGCTGTCTGCAGGAGACTGCACTGATCCGATCTTGCGAGCCTGAGGCACTGAGCGCCCCACCTTGCAGGTATCTTCTAGGCCACAATCAAGAGCGAGTGGCTGACTACACTGCTGGCCAGCAGCAGGGCTGTATGCTGCCATCCTCACGGGGCTTGAAATGAACCTGATTGGAGCTCCAACTCTGATGCAGTGTGTATTCTCATGAACGTTACGTAAATCCTCCAGGCTCACCTACATCATCAATGCAGTGGAACAGATCTCCTACCTGAAGTACCTGTTTAGAGCTTCTGTTCTTTGTGAAATAAAAGCTGCAGATATGAAACATCATTGCTGTAAATTGAGGTGAATACCACAAATATTATCTTCCTGTCATTCACATCTGTTAGCATGAAGACCCCTTAGATGACAAGGACTCCTACTTTGACTATTGGACCTCTCCTTGGAAGAGTAAGAAATGGCTCATCATTCTCCTCTCTTCTAAAAAGTCTCCTCACATGACAGAAGTCAGTTTCTCACCATGTCACCGCTCTCTTATGAGCTCTTCTCTGTGGGATGGTGAAGATTTAAAGCAGGGTAGGCAGCAACATGGAGGACAGCTTGTACAGCAATGTGTGCAGTAGTTTCTGAGTCTCACCCAGGACTTATGGCCCCACTGCAATGACAGGAAGAAGAAGCAGGATGACACGGGACCTGGGAGTCCATTCCTGCCTCACGTTACCCAAGCACAGGTCTCTTTCCTGCACGCCAAGCTGAGAGGAGCTACATGAACAGAATGATGACGAATGCACTTGCTCACCCTGAGTATGTTCACTGGCCTGGAAAGCACCTTGCAAATTCTTTTTATAGAAACCCTATATTTTCCAAGCTTCAACTGACTTAGAAGTTTCTGGTAACTGAAATAAGAAGGGCCGTATTCTTCTTACTTAGCACACAAAACATAGCCTGTGTGTGCAGAGTCTGTTTGTATGAAAACTGTTTCACTTATTTTTTTTTTTTTGTCTTACTGTTTGAACATGAATTTTCTCTGTCGAGCTAACAATAAACTTGTTAACAATGCTGAATTCACAGTTTCAATTTCACAATACAGAAAATATTCTTAATAAGTAGACAACAATAAAACTGATCAGAAGTGTATAGAACAATGAGATGCTAGAATTTATATTCAAGAAGAGTCATTGGTTCTTTTAGTAGATATTTAGGTGACTCGATACAAACCACTGTCTGTATGTTGTTTCCCAGAGACAGTCGTTCAGTGCCAATCAACAGAGTACAGGATATGTAGTCAGCAGTGATAATGAAAATTCTACCACCATAAACATAAAAGCCTTCATTCAGAGGTATAAAAGCAACACGCATAGATGACATCATTATTAGGTCCCCATCTCGAGTCTAAATTGAAGAAAGACAATAAACTAAAGAGTAGAGTTTGCATAACCTTCTCCACATCAGTTGTCTTATTTATAAAACTGACTCCTAAGCACACATACCTTAAGGAGTTTCTAGGAAAATTAAAGCGGACAGCATAAACCCCAACCTTGTGCCAGGGCAGACAGTCGCCATCCCATCTGCCCTGGGGTCAAGCTTGGTTGTTAACTCGCTTAGATTGTAGGCTGCCCAGAGACAGCACCATGCACTACGGCTCAGCCTGGGGGGCTCATGCAGTGGGAGCCTGCTCCTGCCCCTTCCTCTCACGCACTGCTCCGGCTCCCCGTGATGCAGGGATCAGGATGCTTCCCTCTGCCAGACACTTAAGCTCTGGTATTTCTGCCTGGAGCCAGCTAGCCGGAGATTAAGCTCTCAACCTATGAGCACAGAAAGCTGTTCCCTCTAAGCTATGCGTCAGCAGACACTGAGTCCTGGCCATACCAAAGCTGGCTCTCGAGGAGGAAGTCCTGTGAGCAGCACTTTACCGTTTCCATCTGGGTCAGCTCCAACTTGGACCCAGGGGAGCACCAGGTAAGTTTGGCTTCTCAGAGCTCGAGTACTTCTCTTCTGCTCCTCTGACTTCCCTCTTAGCTTGGGCATGCTGCTCCATACAGTCTCTTGGTTCCCAGTCCATCAGATGCATCGGAAAGTACAATCCTGGGGTTGTTAGAATCACGTGTTCGAGCAGTGTTTCTGTGTGTCCCAGGCTCCTGGCCTCCCGTGCGCCACCTGTTCCCACCTCAGGGCTGCTGGTCCAGACTTCAGGCTCCTGGTGCAGAAGGAAAGTAAGCCCAGGCACACTTGTAAACAGATTTTAGCTGAGTTTCTCTGGCCTGATGAAATCTACATTTTGCCCACAGCTTTAGGAACGATGTTTCCCGACTTTTCGTGGTTATTAATATTATAGGGATAGCTAAACAAATGTGAGGATGGCCCAAAATTGTTGCCTAGATGTTGATCTTTGGTAGGTCAGAGTCAAGTCTTATTAAACAATGGTTTCAAGCGTGGTTTGTGCCTAATATATTTGAGAATTATCAAGCGAGGAAAGTATCTTTCTTTCTAATTTTTTTACTCTATTTTTGTTTATTTATTATTTATTTATTCATCTTTCTTTTTTTTTTTTCTTTTTTTTTTTTTTTTTTTTT
>PVJA010037671.1:0-20234 GCA_004027025.1 Myocastor coypus | reverse complement strand
CAATATGCAATATGTCAACTTTCAAAGAAAAAAAGGGGGAAAAGAAAAAAAAAAGTAATGTGGATTTAGAAAGGTTAATGTTTAGTTGTTTGATCAATCTTATATACCTATATGTATTAATCTAAACTGATCCGATGATGAAAATATGTAATATAACCATTGTTAAATTTAAACAATAAAAGAATTGAAAAAAAATCTAAATAGTGTTCTTGTGAAGGTTTTGTTTTATGTCAAAATTATACGTGGCCATAGCTTAAAGGCTCAGCTAATCCCTCAGGCCCCTCGTGAGAGCCCAGCAGTCCCATACCAGGCTGTGGCATGCTTGCCGGCTTCCTGAGCCTGAGCGGGTTTTGTTCCCCTTTCACTACCAGCCCCAAATTACACGTCCCTGCCGTTACTTCTTCATAGTTGAGTTTTAGTCTGGTCTGTTAGTTTCAACGGTGGCTGAGAATTCAGTTTTCTGTCACTGTCATGTGCTTGTGTGACACACACTTTTCTTCTTAGGCTTTTTTTTTTTTTTTGGTCTTTTTCAGACAGTGTCTTATGTTGTAGTCCAGGCTGGCCTGGAGCTCACTTTGTAGCCCAGGCTGGCCACACATCCACAGTGAGTCTCCTGCCTCAGCCTCCCAAGTGCTGAGGTTGCAGGTGTGTGCCTCCGTGGCTGGCTTGTGACACACGCTTTGGTGCCCCCCCCCCCGGCTTCCTGGATATTCATATATGATAATTTTGGTGTAATCAAGATTCAGCACTGATAGGATTATGCAAATTTGATGTGGAGCAGAGTCATCACTTGATCTTTCTTGCACTCCTTGTTCTCTGTGGAATTTATAATTATCCGACATGAACATTTTTACATGGTTTTCTTTGTACTTATTATGGATTCAACTCATGAACCCTCCCCCAGATTTCTAAATCCCTCTCAATGGGTCAAAACATGCAGTAATTCATCAGCGTCTTCCTGGAGGAGTTGCTTAGGAAACTTCTGACCTACTTAGACCTCTGCACCTGCTGCCTAGGTACTAAAGCATTCTTTGCTGGCATCCTAGAAATCGCCTTACCTCCACTTACATTGTTCCCTAAGACCTCTTGTCGTCTTCCTTCTTCGCTTCCTCCCTCCTTCTGGTGTAGTGTATCCTGTGGTGTCTTGCTGAGAAAGGACTCATAGGGGGCATTTTTTTTTTTTTTTTAACTTGGTTCTTTGGGTTGCGTCCAGATGTCTCCCAAAGCGTCACGCAGTAATGGGCCGGGGCTTCTCCGTAGGTGCCCGGATCTAGAGTGTGTGATGCTGGGATTGATTCATGCTGCAGCGCTAGGCTCAAGGGCAGTAGGACTAAAGGTGTGAGTGCTACCCGCCCTAGATAGCCAGGGTAAGATAAAAGGGCGGCGAGATCCTGTCCAGTTCCCATGTTGCTTTGCTACCTTCCGTGATCTGTCTTCCCTCTCCACGTCACCCTGCCACGGAGCCAACAGGTTAGGACTGAACCGTCCCCAGAAACTGTGTGCTGAGTCAATCTTTCTGCCTTGGACCTTGGGGGATGGGCACATTCTCTTAGCAAGGAGAAAAGTAACTAAGATTCTTAGTAAGACAGCTTAGAAAAATTTTCATTCACATTTATTTGATATTTTGAATGTGTATAGATGTCTTTCCTTTAAGAGTCTAAAGTCATTGCTTTATTTTCTCCTAGGTTTCAGTGTTGTGATTGAGACACCCATGTTAGTACAAGCTGGATCTGTTACTGTATTTATAATTTTTTCCTTCCCCTTCCTTTTCAGCCAATTTCATTCATATATATATATATATATATATATATATATATATATATATATTTGGTTGTTGTTCCAAAACTTCGGAAGTTTTTCTTTAATATTTCTTAAAACTCATGTCCTGCAGCTACAGCATACTTTCTTGAATTTTTTTTTTTTTTTTTGTTAACACATTCACATTTTGTTGCTTCAGGGTTTCACTATGCAGCTGGGGCTTGTGGTGATCCTTCGGCTTTCAGCTTCCCCAGTGCTTGATTACAGACATGCACCACTGTGCTTGGACTCTGGCTGGCTCAGTGCACCCTGGGGTCAGGGCTGACACACCATGTAGTGCGGGGGATGGAACTGTGGTCCCTGTGCTTGCCAACCTTGCCTATACAGGCGCTTCAGTCTGCTGAGCTATTTCGCCAGCCCCTCCTTTCTTGAGCTTTTCTTTATTTTATTTTATTTTTAAGAACTGGGGATCGAACTCAGGACCTTGCACTTGCCAGGCAAGTGCTTATTCTACTGAGCTATCTCCCTGGCCCCTCTTGAGCTTGTAAAGGAATACTGCTTGCATGGAAGGAGAAAGATGGAAACAAAGCTTTTATAAATGGGAAGAAGAGTAGGAGTTTCAGATGAGGGTAGAGATAAGGGGAAACAGAACTAGGGTATGTTATATGTAGGTACAAAATCTCTATAATGAATGTGGTCAATGTATATGAACAAATATATACAATTGAGAGATAGCTTGGCTGTCTAAGTGCCCCCCTAGCAAGTGCAAGGACCTGGATTTGATCCTTGGTACCACATGCTGTGATGGCCCTGGGATTTCAGGTGCACTGTGCTGGGCACTGAAACCAGGTATGGTGGGGCACACCTGTAACCGCAGGGCTTGGAGGCTGAACACAGGAGGCTTGCTATGGTTCTGAGTTGCATAGTGAGCCCTGGTACCAAATACATAAAATGAAAATAAAAAAATAAGGGCGCAACTCAGAAGATCTTGTGGTTGAAAACAAGATAGCCTGGATTTACAAAGGACAAGATGGTGGAGCGATTACCGAAGGATTTTTAAATGTTTTCTTTTGCCGGGGTCAACCTGTTTGCAGGTTGCTTTACACCATCTGCATTCGTCTGTGCTATAGCTGGATCGTAAATATCCCCAATGGCCCATGTGTTGACACCTTGGTCCCCAAGTGGAGCGGGTAGAGGTAGGAGCTTTAAGAGCAGAGGTTTAAGGGGACTCTTCTGGTCACTGGAGGGGGCCCTTAAGAGAGAGTAGAACCCAAGCTCCTCTTCCTTCTTCTCTTCTGTTTGCACCTTACCCACAAGGCAAAGCTGCACTGTGCGCTCCTGTTGTGTCATGCTGCCATAGGCCCAGAGCAGTGGGGCCATCAGTCACAGTCTGAAACCTCCACAGCTGTGAGCCAAAATAAACCTTTCTTCTTTTTAACTTGATTGTCTCAGGTGTTTTCTTTTTTTTTTTACAGTAACAGAAAACTGACTATGGCAGTCTGTCTCTAGGGTAGAGCCATTCCTCATGGTGAGGGCTCAGCACTTCTGGGTCTCAGTGCTGGCTAATTTGGCCAGCTGTCCAGTTGGGTCTCTTCACGTCATAGATTTGGGCCTTTCCCCTAGCCTGGTCGCAGAGTTTCCAGACTCCTGGCTGGAGGGTGTGAGCCTGGTTGTCAGCAGTTGCTGGAATCCTTTTGGGGAAGAGGGCTGGGGCAGGTTCCAACTTCCCTTTCGCCTGCTTTTTAGCTTGCACTGTATTGGTATTCCTTCTTCTAGATGTCCTGGACCTGTGCTGTCCAGTACAGTAGCCCCTTGCCACATGAGGGCATTGAGCACTTGGAAAGTGGCTAGTCTCACTCAGAAACTATTTTTAAAATTTTCATTTTAATTAATTTGTTTCTTCCAGATGCATATTATCTCAGGAACAGGAAGTTTACAAATTTTGGAAGGATTTAGGTATGGGGATCTGCTTCTTCAACTATAGAGCTTATGACATCTAACAAAAAAATGTTTTCCTTAAACATTTGTAGCCAAGCTGAGACATACCTTGATGTAAACACATACCACAATTTCAAAAGAAAGAAAGACTTTGATCAATACTTTTTATATTGATTACATGTTGAAATGATAAGTTTGTCTATATTGGGTTAAACTACAGTATTAAAGTGAATCTTACATATATGTGGGAATCTAAATAATTTGGTCTGAGACAGAAGTAGAGCATACAGTGGCAGTTGCCAGAGGCTGAGGAGGGCAGTGGGGTGACATGGTAGGAAGAGGCGGGTGTTATGGTTTATGTCTAGTTGTCTCCCCAAAGCCTCATGCACTCATGGGGCAGGGACTTCTATAGATTGAAACTTGACTCATGAGTCACTGGGATTATGTGTTTTAGTACTGATGGGATTATCAATCTGAGTAGGGATGGGACTATGGGTGTGGTCTAGGGTGGATATCCTAAGGCAGAGAGCCTGATAGGAATATAAAGAGAGACTGAGAGATAGATTAGTGCTGTTGCTCTGCTGCCCTGTTTGGTTGGCTACGTCTGCCACCATTTTGTTGCTGTTCCACCGCCATGAACTGGATGCTCTCTGTCCTGCTCCACTCAGCCTTGGGCCAGCCGAATATGGACTGAAACCTCCGGTAACTGTGAGCTAATAAACCTTTCCTTCCTTCATTTTGAATGCCGGGTATCTGTCCTAGCAAGTAGTAAAAAGTAACTAAGACAGCGGGTCAAAGAAAACTGAGTCACAGGAGATGGGAAGAACAGGTTCTGGTGTCCTATTGTGCACTAGTGTGACTTCATTTATCAGTGACATATCACATACTTCAAAGTGGGTAGAAGGGGGCATTTTAAATGTTTTCACAACAAAGAAATGGTAACTGCTAGAGGCGATGGGTATGCTATTTATCTATCATCACACAATGTACACTAGTCTTAAGACATTGTCTTGTACCCATCAATGTGTATGATTGCTATGTATCAATTAAAAAAAAGAGTAAGACTTAAAGTAAGGTTAATTTTACCTGTTCTGAAGCATGGGTACTAGAAAAACTTAAAATTATGTGTGGGGCTGGCACTGCCTTTCTATAAGCCGTCCAACCTAAGGCATGCTGACGCTGCTCCTGCAAGGAGGGGCGTTGGGGTCTTGGTGTCAGAAGCAGCACCGACCCCATGCATCGCTCCTGTACCCCAGCCTCAGCTTAGGGGCCTTCTGAGCTGTGGATTGTGTGTGTCTAGGCTTGACTCGCTTTCTGGCTGGAGTCCAGGGTCTTGGGCTTGCTTGTGGGTGATGAAGTGGTTGAATGCTGTCAGGGTTCTGAGCTAATTGCTGCCTAACTTTTCATCTTTTTTTTTTTTTTTTTGGTCTTTTTGAGACAGGGTCTTGCTATGCAGTTCAGGCTGGCCTTGAAGTCACTTTTGTGGCCCAGGCTAGTCTCGAACTTGCACTGATCCTCTTGTCTCAGCCTTCCAAGTGCTGGGATTACAGGTGTGCGCCACCACGCCCGGCTGCTTAACTTTTCATCTTTTATCTTGGCCCTTTAATATGTATATATTCTATTTTATACAATCTGCAGCTGATTTATGGTGTTGCAGGAGGGAGGAGAGACAAACAATCTGCATTCAGCCCGCCCTCTTGAGCTGGAAGCCCTAAGTGTCCTCTGAGCCTTTCTTTTGATCCATCCAATTTGGTTCCTTGTCATTTCTTAAGAGGAAGACCACACTAGTCTTCTACCAGCTGGAGCTGTCAGCCTGCTTCCAGCTTTTCCCCATGCAAAGCTGTTTTCTGGGCTGCAAATCTGATTATGTTGCTTCTTTGTCTAAAATCCTTCGCCAGTTTCCAACACACACACAAAGCACTCAGACTGCTTAGCATAACCAAAAGAGATTCCCTGGGGGTGAACTTCTGCAGCTTTCTACCTTATCTGCAGCACCCACTTACCGCCCCTCACTTCAGGGACATAAAACATCCCGGTCTCTCTCTCTCTCTTTCTCTCTCTCTCTCTCTCTCTGTCTCTCTCTCTCATATCACATTCATGTATATAACACAGAATTTAAAATTTAATGTATATACATGTGGACAACATCCCCGTTAAGGCATGTATATGTATACAACATGTCATCAACACAGTATACAATACCATCATATGGTATGCAATATAACATTGGATGAACACACATGCACGTGTCATGCCATTAAATGTATGCATGAGTATACAACATGCCATTAACTCAATGCCTGACCTGTATGCAGTGCACACTTTAAGCACATACATACAACATGCAGCCTAATACACATATGCCTATTATAAGGCACTTAATGCTTGTGCATGTATATGATGTAACATCTACTGTAAATACTAATATACAGTGTATCATTCAGTCTGTGTTGATGTGTCTCCCATCCTTGCCTGGTCCGGGCTCTACCCTCTTCTTCCCACCTTCTCCTCTTGGCTGATTTCCCCAGTTTGGTGACACACTCACCAGGCCTCCCTGAGCCTCACCTTTGGAGGTGGACGTTGGGAGGACGGGCCCTGGACCAGGTGTCCTGCCCAGTGACAACGACAAAGCCCAGCAGTGTCCCACATGTAGCAGGCGCTCTTCGGGTCCCTTTTGCATACCTATGCTCACGATTACCGTCCTCACCTCCCGTGTGAGGCAAGGCACGGAGCACTCCAGTGATTTTCCAACAAGTTGGAGATTGAACTCTAGGGCTCCTGCCCATGAAGGTCAAGACTCCTGCGCTTTTAGCGTGTGGTGGCTGCTAGCCCATTTCCCTGACACCCATGCTGGACTGAGAATTGCCTGTGGCCAGGGCCTAGGCCTTTCTTCCAGTCTCTGTACCATAAATGTCCAGCACAGCTCCTCAAAATCTACTGCTGAGCAGAGGTGACATCCCGAGGCATCTCCTCATCTCCCTCCTGTGCAGCCTGCCGCTCCTTGGGCAGGATTTTCTGGCCAATTCCATTTTTTCTCTTAGTTCAGAAAACCATGATGGTCAGCCCCTATTTATCTTAGAAGAGGAGGATGCATCCAAAGCCATGGCGAGCAGCTTCCCAGACATTTGTTTAAACATGATCTGTGTGCTTTCAGGATAGTACTATATCCACAGGTTTATATCATTGCAGAAGCTTAAATTAAGCGATGTGCAAAATTCTAATGATGCTCTTTTGATAGAAGACCCCGCCCCTACACTCTTGGCACAATCTCCCTTTGAATTATGCTAGGGACCTTTAAATCCTAAGCTTTTTATTTTTCTCACCGTAATTCTCTTTTTGGATTCCATGGCAATGAGCCACAGAAAGGGGGGCTTTGTGTGCACAGTGTGATGGTGGAGCAAGAGATTGCAGAACGCCCCAGCTTGTGTACTGGGGGAGTAGAGAGCTCTACGAGGGAGCCGAGTGGCCAGGGCAAAGGCACTCCTTGGCAGAAGCCATCCATGCCACAGAGGGTGGTGCTGGGCAGCGTGGATGTTGGTACCAAGAGGGGGCTTATTGGGGCCTCCCTCAGGTAATGACAGAGGAGCCAGACCCAGCAGCTTTGACGTTAGGTGGCTTGAGGCCGTGGTGGTTTAGCTGCGCAAAGATTGAAGCTGCTCTTGCATAGCCGCATATACCATACTGAGAAGAGTGTAGTGGCCGATGTTCACATAAAGGGATGCGGACAGAGTGAAGCTCTGATCATCCTGTCACAATAGCGCCCTGCACCACTCCTTTCTCTGAGCTATGCTCGTGCTCACTTCTCTTGTCCTTGTGAGCAGATCGAGGAAAGGATATAGCCCTCCTCCTCCTCTTCTCCATTCTCGCTGAAGAAGACAGCCGAGTGAGAGGCTGGACATGCTGCGTGTCACCTGCGTGGTGGGAGGTACCTGCTCTGATGTTTTCTCACCTAAGGAATGAGGCCGGCCCCTGTTGCTTGCATGATGGGGGACTAAGTGGTGTTCTGATGCCCAAGAAGCACTGAGCAGGGCAGGTCCCGGATGTGGTAAATTCTGTTGTCCTTGCCAGCTTTTGTGACTAACCAGATGTACTTTGTATTTTCAAAGGGCTCCCAGGCAGTACCTGGAGATCCTGGGCCGCCCTGGGAAGCAGCAGGTTCCGTGTGTGTGTGTGTGTGTGTGTGTGTGTGTGTGTGTGTGTGCCTGCGCAGGGGTAGCAGCTGCAGGAGCTTGGCCTGCAGGGACTGGGGATGCACAGCAGGGAAAGAAGGGGTGGCAGAGACCAGTGAGGATGACTGAGAACCCTAGGGGTCCGGGTGCCGAGGTCTGCGTCCAGTTCTCAGAGCTTATTCTTTACATGCTTCTTCTCAGGCAAAAAGTAATTGCTTCCAGCTGATGCCGGACCTGAAATTTCTGAGACCCTCTTGAGCAGCAGGAGGTGCGAGGTTTGCAGGTGGGGTCCACCGAGCAGGTAGGTGTGAGACCCCTATCCACACTTCTCTCTTGTCCTGTCAATTCTGGCTCTTTTTTTTTTTTCAGGACCAGGGTTTGAACTCATGACCTTGTACTTGCCAGGCAGGCACTTGTGCCACGGAGCTATCTCCTCAGCCCTCCTCAATTCTGGTTCTTGATGGGCTCTGCTCCCGCTTTTCTAAATGAGGGTGATTCTAGGACTTCACCCATCAGGAGACAAGGGGCCTAGAATGCTCTCTTAGCATCTCTAGGGTCAAGGTGAGTCAGAACAAGGAAGACATGGGCGAAGCCACTCCAGGGAGAGCGGATGAGGAGGCCCCAACCTCTGGGAGGAAGTAGGAGCTGTCAGGAGAAGGGCTGGTCAGCTGCAAGAGCTCTGCTGGTGGACCAGCAGGGGCAAAGGCGGCAGGCTCTGGGCAGGGGAGGGGCGAGGGCATGCCCCAGGCCCCAATCTGCTTTTCTGGCCACTTACCCCTTGCTGGATCCCCTGGCCCATGGTGCCCCATCTTTCCCAGCCATCCTGCACTGGCTCTATGCTCACCAAGCTGCTCTGGGTCGCAGAGCCTGGCAGGACCCACAGCTCAGGAGCTCTGGCACCTGGAGCCTTCACTGCCAAGTGATTTGCTGATCTTGGCTTGGACCCCTATCCACAGTGTCGGTGAGTGCATTGTGGGGTAGCCCCCCGCCACAGCCTCTTCCTGAGACTACACCGAGCCTCTGGGCTTGGAAATGAGTTACAGTCAGGAAGGCTGCACTGTGTCTCAGTTACTGTTCTTTTGGTGCTGGGACAAACACCTGACACCCAAAGTGAAGGGAGGAAAGATTTACTTAGCTCATAGTTACAGGAGGCTTCAGCTGAATCCAAGGCAGAGAGGCACATGGCAGAGAGCAGCAGTTCATTGTGGCGGAACAGCAACAATGGCGACAGAGAGAGAGTCTGTCTCTCTGCCTCTCTTACATTATATTCAGGCTCTCGGCCTCAGGCTGGGTGTAACACTCCCACCCATAATCCCAGCAGTACTAAAACCCATAATCCCAGTGGATCATGAGCCAATCTCAAACTTTAGAAGTCCCTGCCCTATGATTGCATGAGGCTTTAGGGGACAACTAGACACAAACCATAACACCCTGGGAGCTTGTCAGGAAACACCGAGAGCCTTGCTCCAGTGAGACCCACTCTTACCCCAGGCCTTTCAGGTGCCTGCCAGTTGTGTGTGTGGCTGTGTGTGTGCGTGAGCGTATGGTGTGAGTGCGTGTGTCAGCACCCCTGCCCCTGGAAGAGTGTGAAGGTGTACGTGGGAGTGGGAGTCTGTATGCCCTAAGGGCCCCTCCCCCACACCACAGGAAACTAGTGTGTGTTCTAAGTTGTGAAGTTTTATCCTGGGAGCGAATAACTTGGAAGTTAAGAAAACCTATAATTCCCATCTCTCTTACAACATCCTGGGAAACGGCATGGGTAAAAATGTCAAAAGTCTTGGTTCGCAAACTTGCTATGCTATTTGCCAGTTATGTGTTTAGAGTAAGTGTCCTAATACTCAAGGTCCCTGGGGCACGATAACACTCACTTCCACGGTTGACAAGAGAGTGAAATGAGGTGGGTTTGTGCAGGTGTTTAGCACAGAGCCACTGCCAGGCACGCAGAAAGCTGAGCTAAGCGGTTGCTTACATTGTTTGCTAAATTCTGGAAGGACTCCCTTGCACAGGATGTAGAATCAATAAGCGTGGTAGAATTCGCTTTTTATTCTCCCAGTAGGCGGTCAGCCTGGTACTCAGGAGAGGCTGCCCAGAGAAGGCCATGGATTTGGTTCTAAGATGCCGTCATTTGTAAAGTACACTACACGTTTGCAAATCAATCGCTCTGTCTCCTTCTCTGTCTCTGTCTTTGACTCTGACTCTGTCTCTGTCCCTTCTCGGTCTCTGTCTGTCCATTCATCTGTCTGTCTGTCTGTCTGTCTGTCTTGCTCGCACTCTGTCTCTGTCTCCTCTGTCTCTGTCTTTGTCTCTGTGTTTCTGTTTGTCTCTGACTCTCTCTGTCTCTCTGTCTGTTGCTCTGTCTCTGTCTCTGCCTCTCTGTCTCTGTGTCTCTGTCTCTTTCTCACTCTGTCTCTGTCTCTGTCTCTGTGTCTGTCTCTTCCATCTCTGTCTCTGTCTCTCTGTCTCTGTCTCTCTGTCCCTTCTCTGGCTCTGTCTCTCTCTGTCTCTCTGTGTCTGTCTCTATCTCTGCCTCATCTCCACCCGGTTGTACCTCTCTGCTGAGGCAGTCTCTCTCTCTCTCTTTGCTGGAGGGAGAGAAGTGATGCGCTCAATGTGAACATCTATTATCATGTTTAGAAACATTAAGGGAAGAAACTCGTGCCTTCTGGAATTAAGAAACTACAACACAACCACTTACTATGGTTGAATATTTGCTGTGTGTCAAGCATTTTCTGCACTAGGCCAAGTTCTTTACATAAATGATCTCACCGAATCCTTACTGGTTTCTACAAGACTGGCACTACGGGGCTCCTTACTTGATCAATGAGAAAGCAAGTCTCAGAAAGCGTTCCCTTTTCCCAGGCTGCAGTGCCAGCAAGTGTCACAGCCACAGCCTTAAGCCCACACACTGGCGATAACATATCTGCTTTAAACCTTTATGTCATTTCCTCCTCAATTGAAGATAGCGAGTTCAGTGCAAAAATGGAAACCCCAGTCATTCTTTCCAAGCCTATTTCTTCTTTTAAGGGCACATTTGGATCTAGTAATCTATCCATCACTTTTTTTAAAAAAAAAATAAACTCTGAGATTCTAATGCAATCTGCTCTCTGAAAAGAGCCCATCAACTATCCATTCATACTTTAGTGCGATTTAAGCCACAGGACCATGTAGTCTGACAGTGCCAGTGAACCTTACGTTGTACCTGGTTTTGCTCTCGACGCAGTGCCGACGTTCTTGGCCTGGAGGCTCCCGCTCGGCCTCCTGGGCTGTCACTTAGAACTTTGCACTGCAGGGCCCTCACCTTGAGCCATTCCCCTCAGCTTTGAGAGCCCTGCCCTCTGAACCGTGTTGAACCGAAACCTGCTTCATGGCAGCTTCCACCATCGGGGTCCGTTCTTCCCTCCGGAGCAATTACCAAACAAATGGCTTCCTTCTCCCCAGAGTGACCTTTTAGATGTGCGTGAGCGCTCCTGCATGCTCTTCTCCAGACCGAAGGCCTTGTTTTCCTTCTAGATTCCCTACAGGACAAGCTTTGGATGCTTCACCCTCCTCCCGCCTGAGCATCTGTCTGCCACGCTCCAGGTTAAACCCTGAACATAGCCCACCAGGCGGGGTGGGACCACCAGCACTTTCCTTCTCTTGGAGACCAAGAGAAATCCATGTTCCCAGAGTAAGAAATTTTAGATGGCAACTTGCAGCTAGAAGAGACCTGACGAAGCAGCAGGTGCCCCTTAGCCCTATCCACCTTCAAGGGTCTTTCTTTCTTTCTTTCTTTCTTTCTTTCTTTCTTTCTTTCTTTCTTTCTTTCTTTCTTTCTTTCTTTCTTTCTTTCTTTCTTCTTTCTCAGTACCAGGGATTGAAGTCAGGTCCCTGAGCTTGCCAGGCAAGCACTTAATCGGCTGAACTATCTTTCTGGCCCTCCCATGGTTCATTTTATATGACTTTTTAATGCGATGGAGAAGATCTGCACGCTGCAGGTGAGTTCCTGTTAGTCTGTAAGTTTCCAGGCCTGGCCTTGCGGCTGATGGTCTCTGGATCCCTCCACAGGGCCTGCCTTCATGTGTGTGCCTGGCTTTGGCTGTCAATAAATAGAGCTGATGGATGGACTCGCTGGGGCTGAAGAAGTCATTTTCTGCTCTGTTGCATCTCAGAATCCAGCTGTGTCCAGCTGGAGCCGGTCCTCCGCTCCTTTGCTTTCTCCGGGAGCCCAGACCCTAGCCTGCCTGCGCATGATGATAGATAGAGTGAATTTCATGGTGGAGCTCAGCTCTCTCCTACCCCCAGCTGGGAGGAAGGCAGGAGGAGGAGCGGAATGGCACGTCCCAACCTGCAGGGGGCTCCCGACTTCTCTTCCCTGCTCGCATATGTCTATCTGCCAAACCTCCAGTGACGAAAGCCCCCAGGTGTGGGCGCCTTGGATGGCTACGATTCGTTGAGAAGCGGGCAGTGTGTCAGACAGACAGCCATTACCGTTGTGTCTGCAGCTTCCGCTACCTCGTGCCCCCTCCGCCTCCTTCCCGATGTTGCCTATAAATCAAGCATCTCTGTCTAAAATTGTAATCACCAAAATAAGGCGGTGATTTATAAGGAATTCTGAAATACCAAATAATCAACCGAACACTTCAATTTAATGGCAGCAATAAGTCAAGGGCCTCCACGCTCATCTTGGGAGGCGGAGGCATGTGGGCCTGGGTTGTTTCGAGATGACAAATGCTCTTTTGTGTGTTGTAACAAATCAATTAACCACATGTTGAAAATGGAGCAACTCCTTCCTAAAGATATACTTTTATGGGTACATTAAAAATAAAAGTCTCCAGGAGAGAGAGGGGCTGAAGACTCTCATTATTTTTCTGGCAAAAGAAAGTTGAGGAAAGAATAGCTCTGAGGAGAAAGCTGTCTAAAGTGACGTCAGTCAGCCATCCGGGTGCCCTGTGCCTATGGAAGGCACGCACAGCAACCTCAGTGCCTGTTTTCTTCTAGCCTAGGCAGGGGACAAGAAGTCAGCCACTACCTCCTGTGGCATTTTGAGTTGAAGCCCCTGGTTCTCTGAAGAGCGCGGTGGGGGCAGTCAGTCCTCAAGATTTCTTTGGGCACATTTGTCTGTCTTGCGCTTCTCACGTCGAGGAGGATTTCTTCTTTTCCCATGAGAAGGAAGCCACGCCTGGGCAGCGGCCCCTGTGATGGGAACCCGTGTTATCTTGTTACCAATGGCCCCATCTGTTGGGGCCACCCAGCAGGCTCGGGTGCCCTTTCCTGGGTTCTGTCTTCCTCTCCTCCCATACCACATCCATTTGCCACACAACAAAATGCAAAGCATCTGCTGGAAATGTCTCCTGTTAAAGTAGGTGGGGCTCGGGGCCCTCTCAGGCCTTTGCACAGCTGCTGTGTTTGTTGGATCCCAGGCCTTGAGACAGTCATGCTCTCACCATTCCAAATGTGGCCATTGTCCCGGTGCCTGGGGCTTTGGCCACATCTGGTGCTCTGAGTGCCCTGGTGGGCAATACACTGCCAAGGGGGAATGTGACCAACTACAACCTGTCAGCGCGAGAGGGTAGAAGGTTGGCTTCCTAGTCTACCAAGCGAAGGTAAGAGGCACTCTTGAATAGATGCAGAAGGAAAAGACCCAGCGAGTGAGGATTGATGGGTACCTGGGGCTGAGAGTGGGCATTCTAGCTGTAGCTCAAAGAATCAAGGCAGAGGAATCTGTATTAAGTAGCAGGTAGCCCTTGGGCCTTGCATCTGGGGCCATGTGTGGCTCTGTCCCTCTGAGGAGGGCGGAAGCTTTTGTGGGCATGCAGTGTGCACGGCAGCTGTGGCTTTGGGATTAGGCTTCTCTGTCCATGCTGCTCACTGGCCTGTCCCCTGACACTGTCCTCTGGGCCAGCCCCTCTGCTTGGCCTCTGTTTGCAGATTTTCCTTCCTCTTTTGCTCTTTCTTCTTCAAACCTTGGCTTTATCAGAACTTACTTACTTACTTTCTTTCTTTCTTTCTCTCCTTGGGCTGCTCCTCCACCGCTTTCCTACTTCTCAGCCTTGCTGGCTTGGGTGCTCTGCGCATGACCGTTCTGGTCATCTACCCCCTCAGTTGTTCTGAGGGCCTTCACCTCATAACCAGGGTGCACACACACGGGTCAGCCTACTTTGCAGAGGTGAAGCGGATGTTAGCAGAGGAGGAGCTGCGTGGGTAGGATCATCAGACACACTTCTCTGGAGCAGAGAGGCCTGGAACTGGGACCTGAAAACTGAGGAGTCAGTCTGGGAAGGGCAGGGACAAGAGAGGCTTAAGCAACAGAACACAGTGTGCACGGCCTTTAGGAAGAAAACAGCTTGGAGCGTTCCAGAAACCAAAAGAAGAAATGTTGATTTTTTTTTTTTTAATTATACTATGAATGCACAGTAGGTCCTTCTCCTGTTTGGATAAAACCTTGCTGTGCTGTCTGCCTGGGAAGCTCTTCCTCAGATGGTTGTGTGCATGGCTCCTTTCTGTTACCTGCTATGACCTCCCTTTCATATCCACTAATGTCCCTTACCTCTCCCTCTCCCTCCCCCTCTCTCTCTCCCTCTCTCTCTCTTATGTGTACCTATCTCTAAGTGAAATTGTTACTCATTGGATTAATTCTTGAGAAATGGTTTCCTCCCACTAGAACAGAAACCCCACGAACGGAATTCTTATACTAACAAGCTATCATAGTCCCAGCACCTGGCGAGCAACAGCCACTTAATGCATTCTTCCTGAATTAATGGATGATGAATGATGGGCTGAAAGGACAAGCTCGGCGAGGAGATGCCGGTTCATTATAATCACGCACCCTCAGGAAGAAGCTAAGAGCGAAGCGGGAGAGGATGTGTTAGAGAGCCAGGATATTATTAAAGGGAGAAAAAGTGTATAACGAGCGTATTTATTATGTGAATGTAAAGGCCAGTACTTAAGCACCGTGCTCTTAAGTAGGCTAACATTTCTCCTATTTGCACCATGAATTTGCCTAACCACTCTTGTCACTTTGCCATAAATAAATCCAGACACATTCTGTAAAAGGTGATCTTAGTAATTAAGCTGCCGCCAGCCCCCCAGTTGGTGCAGTGCTTGCTCCAGTGAACAGCCCTGACCTGAGGATATGGACCCCTTATCCGTGACCATGGCCTGCCAAAGGAGCGTGTCTGGGTGCTTTATGCCTGCACCGAGGAGAGAGTGTGTGATGGGAAGCCTGAGCGGAACAGTTAGGCCCAGATCTCTGTCGAGCCTTTCAGTAGCAATCTCTCACGGGTTCCTTCTGCCTCTTTCTATCCTGAATTTCCAGTTGCTATTTATAAAACAAGCACTGTGCAGTGGTCAGATCCCAGCATAAGACAGAACGAAACAGAAGATCCAAGCGCTTGGAGATTAGCCCAGGTTGGAAGGGAGAGTTGCTCGTTGGTGGGCGCCCAAATGTGGGGGTCGTGGAGATGGAAGGATGCCAGATTCAGGGCCTCGGGGGCTGGTTTGTGAGTGCCAGGGTTCAGTCAGAGGGGCAGAACATCAGGAGGGCCACCACTCCATCACTCTTACCTGTCCACCTATGGCTCTGCTAGTTAGCTTTCTGTGACAAACACCTGAAATGATAGTTTTTTTTTTTTTAAAACTTTATTTATTTATATCATGGCCAGCTCAGGCTGCTCTGGGGGTGTGGCTGGTGCAGCATGTGGTGCTGGGGATCAAACCACAGTCCTTGTGATTCCCTAAGCTTGCCTAAGCAGGAACTTTAGACCACTGAGCTATCTCACTGCCCCCCCCCTTGTGTGTGTGTGTGTGTGTGTGTGTGGTACCAGGGATTGAACACAGGACCTTGTGCTTACCAGGCAAATGCTTATTCTGCTGAGCTATCTCCTGGCCTTAAAATGATACATTTTTAACAGAGCAAATAGGTCTATTTTGAGCTACAGTTTGCAGCTTTCAGCCCGTGGTCTGATGGGCCTGGTACCCTGTGCTTGTGGTGGGAAATCAAGGCGGGAGCATGTGGGAGAGCAAATCTGCATGCCCCATGGCTGGAGGTGGAGAGGGGACAGGCGCCTTGTGAGACTCTGACGGTGTAACTCATCTGAGGCCAAACTCCTAGTTTCTACCACCTTGTGAGAGTCCCAAGCCTCAGTGCACTGGCTTTTGGGGGTGCTTAAGATCCAAACTATATCTGTCTGTCTGTCTGTCTGTCTGTCTGCCTGCCTGCCTATCTATCTATCTATCTATCTATCTATCTATCTATCTATCTATCATCTCTCTCTTATCTATCCACTTGGCTATGGCTACAGATATATTTGATTTATATAATAGATCCACAGGCAGTATGGGATCCCATAGTATAGCCCATATATCTGTGGGATTTGGTCCATAGTATATGATAGCAGGCTCACTCTTTTGTACAGCTGTTACCTTTGTGTCTTCAGGGCAGGCCACCCGGACAGGAGGAAGGCTGCCGTGATACAAGGAAACTACAGAGAACTTTTGCGGCCGAGGCAGGACCCAGGAGGCTGGAATAGTACTTTCCCTGTTTTCTTATCACCTTTCAGCTCTCATTGCAGGAGAACCTGGTTTCCCCATCACAGGCCTAAGTGTGCCTGGCCCAGCAGCAGGAGATGCTGATGAGAAAGTGAGCAGGAGCTAGGGGAGCCCCTGCCTGGCTGCTGTCTTGTCCTGCATGGTGGCCCAGTGGCCGTGGGATGGTGGACCTGTGCCCTGCGGTGGCTCTCTGAGAGTAGACTCCAAGTCCTTATAGATGTAGGTGCAGTCACAGCCATGAGTGAGGCACTCAGGTACTATGTGAGACAGACAAGGTCATCTTGCAGAGGATGGGCAGAGGATGGAGACAAAGGAGAAGCAGAGGGGTAAAGAGGCCACGCAGAGAGGGGTGGCTTCAGGGTCTGAGTGCTGGTGAGGAGGTGAGTCACCAGGTGGTGACCATGGGCAGGAAGCTGACGTTGATGACTGTTATCTGTGACATACCCTGCCGGAATGGCTGCTGGCCTGGGAGAGGCTCCAGGGCTTCCAAGGAGGAAGCCGTGCCCCACTGTGACACGGTGCTGGCGGCTGTGACGTGGACTCTGGGTACACAAGGCAGGGGCTACTTCGCACCCTACATGGGAGCCTCTCTGCATTTTGACAGCTACTGTGCCTGCCTTGGTGCAGAATAGCTGGTTTTCAGCCCAGTGCATAGCTGACACCACTGCAGTGCCTCCCAGGGGCCTGTGCTCAGCTAAGCCCCTAGCGTCTGTGAGACTGTGGCACCACTCCATGTCACTGGCCCCGTCCTAAATGCCTCTTGGGGGCGTTGGAATCTCAATCCTGACAAAGCAAGTTGTCAGGAATGTCATTGGCCAACATCTGCCACGGTGGCATGCGTCACCTTATGTTTGGGAGGCTCTCTCTGCAGGTCCTGCTCCATCCGGGGAAGAACGCTGGAACACAGCAGCTGTTTATGAATGCCAGGCTGCTAACTGGGACAGCGAGAGGAGCAGCCGCCATGCACAATGGCTGTGCAGAGTGACAAAAGCAATATGCCGTCTCACTGTTGGAATTCAGGGAACTGTTGCTGTGAGGCCCATGGAATCTGAGCTAATAACATCAGTAGAGAGTAGGCGCTGCTTTGTTTCCCGTCTCATGGGTACACCTTCAACACAAGGTCTGGGTGGACTGTACAGCCAGAAAGAATCTGCAGGCCCTTTCTTTGGTTTCATCCTACCAGGTGGGGCACAAGGCATCTGTTTTTCCTTGACCTTTACCTTCTGAGGACTCAGGACTCATCGTGCTGCCATTCTGTTCTCAGAAGCACCTGCACGAGGTACCAACATACTGTTTAGCATCTTAAATGATCTGGGCATCTGTACTCTACAGTACGACCAGGTTGATCAGACCGCATACCTAGGACTGGTCCATTGCCCAGCACTCTGCTGCTGTTTGCTTGACATCAGTTGAGGCCCGGGTGACCAGCTTCAGTTCACACTTTCCTTGCGAGCCAGGCAGCCCCACTCGAGTCTCAAAGGGGCTGACAGGGGGTGGGTTGCTCATGGCCTCTCTCCCTGGCTCTACAGGCTGCACAAAGCATGGGCTTTGTTAAGGTGGCCCAGTGAGTGCCATCTGACTTGCAGGGCAATGCCATCTGACTACATATGCTTACTCTGTGTGTTCCTTCCTTGGTGTCGAGGGTCACCTCCAGGAGAAGCCAGCCATTGGTGGCAAGTTGGATTTAGACCTGCAGCTTTCAAGAGGTTGGTTCGTGACTCTGCAGGTCTGCATGGGCAATATAGGCTCCTTGCCTAGAGGTACCAGCATCTTCTCAGTCATAGGAGGCATGAAATACCAGGCTCTGGAGCCGGGACTGAGAAGGGAACCCAAGAGGGACAGTGACTCAGAAAAGAAAAAGCTGGAGTAGCTGGGCCAGACGAGGACAGAATGGACCTGAGTGAGGGTAGCCATACTTTTACCTTCAACAGCTTCTAGTATCTCAAGCTCCCCAAATCACTAACTGGGGTTTTTATACTGTTGGTCAAAGTGGGATTTAGGTAAGGAAAAGGAAAACATTTAATCCTCTTTCTGTTCAGTTGCATCTGGAATTTGAAATAATTACAAGTTGCGTATGATCGTAACCTCCTACACTGGTTGTTTTGTGAATTACCTAAAACATGTTTTGCAATTCCTGGTGTTTGCATACAGATATTAAAGGTTTGCATTTCAAATGGGTAAAAACAGGGTTTTCAAGCAATCTGACAGAAAGATGGTCCTTATCTCTCTGAGAGAACGTCAGCTGAGAATGTGTCACTTCAGTGGAGTCAGAATCGACTTCAGTTTTGCTGAGGCCCTTTCTCAATCTGATTTGTAAGCAAACAGATTCTTTGACTACTTGGGGAGTAAACAATCTTTCTCTCTAGATTCTCTTATCAGCTAAGAAAAACAATTTACAGTATAATGCCCGAATAAACAAAAGTATTTTTCCATGCAAGTGATTTTGTTCAGTTTCCCTTTAATTAAAGTTGACTCCATAAACGTGGACTCGTTTTCACCCCATGATTTCTTTTCTCAGACAGAGGGCTTATCTGATCCTAGCTCCTCATAGGTTAGTGCGCGTCCACCAGACCCAGATTGGCCTCTTGTGGCCCTTCAGATAGAGCAGAATCTTGCCACATGGGCAAATCCCGTTCTCTCATTCCAAGGTGACCCCTCGCTGCCCTCCCACCCTTGCCCTGAACATTTTCCACTCCAACGCTACGGTTTGCTATTTTTTTTTTTTTTCCCCAGAACCCTTCTCTGTCTATTGATCTGCAGCATCCTCTGCCTGGAGCATTATTTTATGTATTTTCCATATATAGGAGTCTCTATAATGAAGTATCTGAGACAAATAACTTAGAAAGGAAAACGATTTTGGAAGCTCCAGTCTGGGAGTGGTTGGATCCTTTGGTTCTGTGGCAGGGCAGGCCCTCATGCTGTGAGCTCATGTTGGAATGAACCTGTGGACCTGACAGCTGGGAAGTGAAGACAGGAAGCGGCCAGAGTCCCACAATCCCCTTGGAGGAAATACACCCAATGAATGACCTAAGAGCTTCTCTCTAGGCCCCACCTACCAGAAGGTTCTACTACCTCCCAGGACTACCACCCCGTGGACCCAGTCCAGGAAACATTCAAGTTTAAAACTATGACACCTTCTGTCACCAACTGTTAGCCAGTTTTTGGTCTCAGATGAACAGTCACTTGTTCCAGGGATTTTAGCTCACATTGTAGTATTCTACTTACTTTTATAACCATCTAATTATTGACAGGAATTCATTTGCCAGCTGTCTTCTCTGTTAGATGCTAAGTTCCCTGCAACCAAACCATATATGTGCGGTGTTCAGTTGATAGACACTATACTGGCTGAGTGGCAAAATTATGACTTTTTATTGAAGCAGATACTGTAACTGCATTGAAATAAAAAGAGCACCATGTACTTTCAAATAATAATGAATACTTTAAAAATAAGACTTGATTCAAGAAAGTCTAGACACATTTTATCATTGATCCTTATCCTTTGCTCGCTGGGTGAGCATTTCTTTACTGATTTATCCTCGAATCACCCTACCGTGAAAAGCATCTCGTGGGATAGGATTTTCTCTGTGACTTCAACTCAGTGATTTCAAGATAGTTTGACAACAAGCCTCCTTTCATATGATAGCTGTTGGTAGCATTTTCCTGCCCTGTCAGATGGGGCTTATCACCTGCTCTTGGATTCAAATCTGACAGAGAGATGGCCTCAGTGCCTCCTTGCCTCTGGATAGGAACATCTCCAATATGGAACAAAGGACAGCAAAACCCCACCGCTGGGAGCTGAGCCTGCGCACCCGCTGCGGGTAAGCCCCTGCGCCCCTCTGCCCC
>PVJA010037670.1:8683-20333 GCA_004027025.1 Myocastor coypus | reverse complement strand
AAAAAAAAAAAAAAAAAAAAAAAAAAAAAAAAAAAAAAAAAAAAACGCCAAACAAAAGCAAGACATATAGCATTAGACTTTACTTATGGAGGGGTCTGGGGAGATAGCTCAGTAGAATAAGTGCTTGCCTGGAAAGTGCAAGGTCCTGAGTTCAATCCCCAGTCCTGCAAGAAAACAAAACAAAACAAGACTTTACTTATGGAGCCTGTGAGATAGCTCAACAGACTAAATGCCTGCTTAGGCAAGCGCAGGGACCGGGGTTTGATCCTTGCACCACATGCCATGCCGGCCCCACCCCCAGGCCACACTGAGCCAGCCACCAAGACCAGGTGTGGTGGTGCACACCTGTAATCCCAGCCCTGGAAAGGCTGAAAACAGGAGGACCACAACAAGTCCAAGATTCATAGTGAGACTCTGTACCAAATACATAAAAAATAAAAATGTAAAATACAAAATACAAAAAAAAAAAAGATTTATATCTGGTCAACCAGCTGTATAAACACACAAGAGATTTTTCTGTTTCTTTTTGGGGACTTAGCCCTAGGGATGCTGGACTACATCCCCAGCTTTTTTTTTTTTAAGAAAAATCTCCAGAGCTGGGCGTGGGGAGCGTTCCAGTGCAGGGGGCTGACACAGGAGGATGGTGAGCTCCCAGCAGCCTGAGCTACTTCAGGTGATCCTGTCTCAAAAAGCAAAACAAAACAAATAACTATTTTTATTTTCACAGACTCACTGAGTTGTCCAGCTTAGACCTCTTGCCTTGCTTAGACCTTCCTGCCTCAGCCTCCTGTCTGGCTGGCATCACAGGCCGAAGAAGGGGCTCACAGAGCTCTCTTCTCCTTCAGTCTCACACTTTCCCTGTTCTTTCTAACAGACCAGCTCTTCTTGGTCTCTTGCCTCCACCACACACTGAGTTCCCTCACCCTCAGGGACCATCTCAAAACACAAACACACTACAGATGACTCCACACAAAGTGAAAAACACAGATGAAGAAGGGCAGGAAGCAAGCAGGAGCAGCACATGAGCGCAGTGGTAGTGAGAGGAGCTGTGACAGGACAAGGCAGGAGGTGGGCCTGACTTGGACAGGGCTGCCCCAGGTCAGGATGAGGCGGCTGTGCCCTGAGACTCGCCTTTTTCCTAGTAGTTATGCCACGCCACCACCAATGTGCTATTTTTGTTTCTTGGTTTGGGGTTTTGCTTTGCTTTGCTTTGTTTGAGACAGGGTCTCACTGTGTAGCTCAGAGTGAACTTGCAGTGATCCTGAGTGTGTGTCACCACACCCAGCAGTACCTCCAACAGCACTGGATGCTTATAAAGCCGAGAGAGAAGAGCAAGAACAAGAAATATGCAATCTGGGCCGGGAGATAGCTCAGCAGTCGAAGAGCCTGCCTGGCAAGCTCAAGGACCCGGGGTTCGATCCCTGGTATCACCTGCCTTGCAGGCCCTGCCAAGCCACCCACCAAAACTGGGCAAATACACTCCTACATCCAGCCTCTCATTATCTTCAGCTCCATCCCTGCACCACTAGACCCCCACAGGAGCTCGCATTCCCATGCCCCCGGCACCACCTCCTCAGTGGAAACTGCAGGTCTGAACTCACAAGACTGAGATTCCAAACCCAGCTCTCCCACTTGGCAGCTATGTGACCTCACATGGGTCGCCGCACCTGAGGAGATTATGGTTGGTTACATTATGGAGTGAGGATTTCTGGCTGAAACAAGACAAAACAAGTGCTCGATATGTGCTTGGCAAATCTGTTATCTTTTGTTTCATTTTTTTATTTTTTGAGACAGGATAGCCCAGGCTGGCCTCAAACTAATGGCAATTCTCCTGCCTCAGCCTACCAAGTGCTGGGACTACAGGTGTATGCAATTAGACCTGGAAAAACCAGCAGGTTTATTTGTTTTTGAGACAAGAGTCTCACTATACAGTTCAGGCTGGCCTTGTGCTCACTTTTGTCACCACCAGGCTGGTCTCAAACTCACAGACACCCTCCTGGCTCAACCTCCCAAGTGCTGGGATTACAGGCGTGCACCACCACACCTGGTTCTGGCAGTGGGAGCCCGAATCTGGGGTGAGAGGGCTCACCTGGGCATCTGGAGCGAGATGGCACAAACGGCATGTGGGGCAGTGATCGAATTCGGGTCCTTGTGCCTATCAGGTAGGTGCTTATGCCTCTGAGCTATCTCTCTGACCCAAAACAGCATTCTATTTTATTTTAGCTTTGTCTTTTTGAGACAAGGTCTCACTATGCCATTCAGGCTGGCCTTGAGCTCACTCACTTTCTAGCCCAGGCTGGTCTTGAACTCCCAACAATCCTCCCCCCTCAGCCTCCCAAGTGCTGGGATTACAAAACCACTCTTCCTGGTGGTCTCTAAATTGCCTGCCAATCCAGAAGCCAGACTAAGCGCAGAAGCATGTACTCATGATGAGCTCAGCAGCACTACAGAGGTCCCCATGAGGAAGCAGCCTTCCCAGGGAACAAGAAGCCATCAGCCTGTGGTTCCCAGAGTGCATGGGAGAGTGAGATGCAGAGAAGCCCAAGACCCCAGAGCTGCCCAGCAACACCCCACTGTGCTCCACATCCCCATCAGTAAGAGCATCAGCCAAGCGCTGCTTCAGGAGCCAAACTCTAAGCTAGGCATGGTGCTGCACACCTGGAATCCTGATACTCTGGGAGGCTGAGGAAGGAGGATACAAACTGCAGTCCAAGCTCTAGCAACCTGTGAGACCCTGTCTGAAAAGTAAGATGTCTGGAGGCCTAGGGATGTAGCCCAGTGCAAAACCCTGGCTTCAGTCCAAAAGCAGCACTCCTGGTGGACCTGTACCCATACTGTGCCCTTGGTGGGTCCCCCAAAAACAGCTTCCACATCTGCAGTCCAGGTCTGTCACCAGACTTCTGCATCTAATTGCCTCCCCAAATCCTCGATTTTCTTTTCCCCAGTACCAAGGACTGATCCCAGGGGTGTTCCTGGGATCCACCCTCAACCCTTTTTATTTGTTGAGACAAGGTCTTCTTGTCTTTCCCAGGTGGATCTCGAGCTTGTGATCCTCCTGCTTAAGCCTCCCAAGTAACGTGCCACCACGCCCCACTTCACATGGATTTCTCTTGGGCATTTTGCCGTCAACCTGAGCACAGCTAAGCCCCAGCCCCACTCCTCCTCCACTCTTTAGTAGTGCATGCCAAAGGCCTGGCGGTTACCTCATCCTCAAGTCCTCTCCTCTCCTCGCTTCCTCTCCCCTCACAGCTCATGGGGCACACCGCAGAATATCCCAGGATGCATTTCACCCAGAGCATTGCACTGGCCTCTGCACTTGTCTCTCCACTTCACCCGAGCTTTCACCCCATCAAGCATCAGAGAGGGACCATTTAAAGGAGGTGCATCACGACCATGCCACTGCTCAGAACTCCACGGGCCACACTTGTACTGAGTGAATACCGACAGCTGGAGCATGACCCCAAGGCCCTGCGTGTGCCACCGCCACCACACACATATACACACACACACACACACACACACTCTCACATTCCCTTGCCTTCACTCAGTGATTTTGCTTCCCAGGTGACCCTCCCAATGCTGGGACCAAACAGAGCAGAGCTTTTTGCTTTTTGCCTGTCTAGTGCACTGTCATATTCTCAGTGTTTAGAATACCATTCAAAGGAAATATAATGGCAGCTGCTATCCAGCAGGAATGAAATGGAGCCAGGCGAATCATATTTAGGTAACATTTTCAAAATTAAAAAGGTGAAGCTAATTTTAATTAGCTTATTACTAACTGAATGTTACCATTCATAAGATATATTTATTACTATATGTATGGAATCATTCACTGTCACCTAAGAATGCCAATGAGACATTTTACTTTTTCTCTGCCAAGTCCTAAGGCCAAGTGCAGATTTGATGCTCTCAGAGCCTCTCCAGAGCGCCATGGTCTCATATGGCTGGTGGCACAACTTCAGCACAATACCTGGCACAGAGTAGGCACTTAAAGATATCTACTGGATCAAAGCACACTTGCTCACAAAAAGGCAGCTTGGGTACTTGCTGTGGTTTGAATGTGTTCTCAGAGTTCCCATTCTGGAAATTCATACTGCGACAGTTTTGAGAGATAGGCCCATTAATGGGGAAATTCATGTCATCAAAAGACTGGGTTTGCTATGCTATTATACCACACCCACACACCCACACACACAACCATTTTGTTTATAGCGCGCTCTGCCTCAGGAGAAGCAGGTTCTCAGAAGAAGCAGCCCCTCCAGCCCTGACTTCCCAGCCTCCAGAACCAGGAATCAGGCAAGGTTCTAGTGTTCACAAACTCTCCAGCACGAATACACTAAGAAAGAACAGTTGAGTCTCAGTGACACCTTCTAGTGTTTCCACAATGGGTTGAGAAAAGCTGGGGCCCAAGTCCCTGCTCAGCGACACTTCCCAGCCAGTCGTCTACGCCCACTCGGGGCCCCACAGTCTGTGCAAGGCCACCAGTTCAGGATCCCGGAGCAGGCTGAGCACTCTGGGCAGAGGGGAAAGTAGTCATTAAGCGGAGGACACAGAGAAGCCAATCCATGGCTTGTTCTTGTGCCTACTGTTTTCTCAGGGACCAGTAACAAAACCGCAAGCTTATCTGAGGACAGATGGGACGTAAGTTCAATTCCCGGCTCACTAACTACAGCTATGCGACCTTCAGTGATTCACGTAGTCACCACTGACCAAGTGCCCAGGGCGTACCAGGCATCAGGGTAGGAGCCAGTGAAGCCAAAGAAAATATGAACCCTGCCCTTGAAGGATTTGCACTGTAGCAGGAAGAGACAGACCAGTAAACAAGAGCAAAAATTTGTTTAAAAACCAGGCCAACCGGTAGGTCTATTTGTTCCTTGTAAAATGGGAATAACATCTTCCTGACCTAATAGGGCTGCACAAAAATTAACTTTCAAATACTTGTCAAATACTGCCAACAACTTGAACTCCTAAAATATTAGCAAAGGTGTTTTGTTTCTATTATCCCTTCCCTACTTGTAACCTAAAATGTCACTGGCTCCTGTGAATAATCAGGTTGAAAACTCCAGGGTAGCCGGGCATGGTGGCTCACGCCTGTAATCCTAGCACTTGGGAAGCTGAGGCAGGAGGATTGGTGCAAGTTCGAGACCAGCCTGGGCTACAAAAGTGAGCTCAAGGCCAGCTTCAACTGCATAGCAAGACCCTGTCTCAAAAATACAAAAAAAAAAAAAAAAAAAAAAAAAAAAAAAAAAAAAAAAAAAAAAAAAAAAAAGAAAGAAAAGAAAACCCCAGGGATACTGCATTTGTAAAATCCATTTCACTTTGAGAATTTTAGTAAACACGAAGAGAAACAGGAGGGCAAGCAATTTTCACACAGGTATTTAACCTCAAAATCATAGGGTCAAGGGATATAGCTCAGAGGCACAGCACCTGCCTGGCAAGCACAAGGTCCTGAATTCGATGGTCCAGGGTCACAGGTCCAAGGAATACAATACCGGCCTCTCAGTGTCCGTAGCTAGTCACAGCTTGTCAAGATAAGCAGTCACATGAGAAGGAAAGCTGAATAATTAAAACCTAAGGGGGCAGAAAAGTCATAAAGCAGCACAGTCTAGGGAGCCAACCTCTAGAAAGTAACTACGGAGCCTAGGAAAGTCATCAGTGCAGACTGAACACCACTTCAGGGCCAAAGTACTAGCTTTTTATTCTTTTTATTTGCCTCGAAGATGACTTGATCAGGAAAGTGATCAAAGGAAGATGATCTCAGGAGCTAGGTTCCCCAGAAGTGGAAACCCTACCCCAGCAGGACTAAGGGAGTGTGACGCAAGCAAGAGTCTGCGAGCCCTCCACAAGTTTAAAAACAGAATGGGACGGAAATCCAAGTCTCCGACAGCAATCATTTCCAGAGCAAGAAAGGGACTCTCGGCCAGCTTGAGGCCGCATCTTCGTCCAGATTGCCCCCGTTACCCTGTACCCATGCCCAAGTGCCCCTTGCAGCTTGCTCCCAGGTCGCCCCCTCTTCCGGTAGCAATCCCTCCACAGGCGGAGGTCGCGCATCCCTCTCCTCCTACCCCGGGACTCCGCTCCCCTCCGGACGTCCTCGCCCGCCCTGCCCAGGCCCCGGCCCCGGCCCCAGCCCGGCAGCCGTCCTCCGGGCGCACCCACCGCCTCCGGGCTGGAGAGGGGACACCCCCTCCTCGGAGGCCGGAACCGCCGCGCCAGGCCCCTCCCACAGGAAGCCACCGCCCCCCGGCGCCGCGACCGCACCGCCCCCGGCCCATCCTGCGCCGCCAGCCGCCCCCGCCTGGCCCGCGCCGCCCGCCGCCCCCGCAGCATCACCGCGCGGGCTCTCGCTACCTGCACGGCCACACGAGCGGCGCCCCACTCGGCTGCCACTTCCGCCTTCCACAGACCGCACTCGGACCGGGTCACGTGACCGCTCGCGGTCACCTGACCCGGAAGAGGCTGGCTGGGCTCCCAGGTGCGGGCAACCTAGGCCAGGCCTGGCAGCCTTGCCCATGAAGTGTGCCTTGATGCTGTGTTCGTGGGCGCGGCGGGAGCTCGCTGGATGGATTATTTCGGGGCGATGGGAGAAGCTCCCTGCGTGCCAGGGGCATTATTTGCCCTGCCTGTCACCCCAGTGGGGCAGGTACAATTTACTTTTTCGGTGTCACGAGGTAGGCTCTCACTGTATAGCGCTGGCTGGCTTTGAGCTCACTCTGTACTCCAGGTTGGCCTCGAACTTGCACGCCAGGGACTACAGGTGTACTCCACCACGCCCGGCCTAAGTAGTTATTATCAAGTGAAAGAAAACTTTACAATCGGTCAGTTCAGTAAAGCATTTGCTTTTTTTTTTTTTTTAGGGGTGTGTGCGTGTGTGTGTGTGTGTGTGTGTGTGTGCGTGCGCGTGCAGGGTCTCACTACACTGCTCGGATTCCTAGTGATCCTCTTGTTTTTTACCTCACTTGTGCTGGGATTACAGGGGAGCCTTGGCACCGCGCGGACTAGTACTTGCTTTTTAGTAAGGTTCCCTGATGAAATGCAAGATGCTTGGTGAAAAAAAAAAAAAAGATGCCTGGTGACAGAAGAGATAAATGACTGCCGTGTGACTTGGGGGCCAGTCTGGGCTACATAGGGCATTCAAGACCAGCCTAAACTAAGTAGCACAACCCTGTCTCAAAAAAAAAAGCATCAAAACCCTATCAGGGTCAACAAAATACCATACCATATCTAATCAATTCTCAGGTTCTAGCGGGGCTTGGTGGTGCATGCCTATAATCTCAGCACTTGGGAGGCTGAGGCAGGAGGATTGATGTGAGTTGAAGACCAGCTTGGGCTACAAAAGTGAGTTCAAGGTCAGCCTGAACTGCATTGCAAGACCCTGTCTCAAAAAGACAGAAAAGAAAAAGAAAAAAAAATTAAGAATTCTCAGGTTCTTTGCAGATTACATAGACTTGAATGAATTAGCAGAACTCTTTGTTGGAAAGGATGGGGAGGAGTTACTGGGAATTGAACCCAGGGCCTCGACCTGGAGCTACTACTGTAGGCTGCTGAGTTAGAAATATTATAAGACAGTCAAACAAGGCTCTAGACCCTCAAAGGACTCAATAAAGAAGACAAGACACCTTGGAACTGTGGGAGAGACCTCAAGACAAAAGAGTAAACGAATGCAGGCACATACCTCCCTAGGGATGGGCATTAGGGATATCTATTCTAAATAGGTATCAATCACCCTGAAAGCTGGGGAAAATTAATTAATTTTTTAAAAGCCAGGGGTTAGGGAGATAGCTCTGTGGCACAAGTGCTTCTCTGGCAAGTGCAAGGTCATGAGTTCAAACCCCAGTCCCACAAAGAAAAAAAAAAAAGTGCCAGCAAGAGTCACTAACCCTTGGGACGGGCGTGGTGGCGCACGACTGTAATCCCAGCACTCGGGAGGCTGAGGCAGGAAGATCGGTGCTAGTTCGAGACCAGCCTGGGCTACAAAAGTGAGCTCAAGGCCAGCCTGAGCTGCATAGCGAGACCCTGTTTCAAAAAGACGGAAAAAAAAAAAAAGTCACTAACCCAGCCCCTCACAGGAAAAGCCCCTGTTGTGTATTCATGCTCACTTGATAAGTTGCTCACTTGCTAAATTTCTCCCTTCCCCATTTGACCCCAATTTAATCAGTTTTATCCAAGGCAAGCAGTTGTGCTTGTAATCTTATTGATTGGCCATAGTTTTGTCCCACCTCATGCCCATCTTGTGAGTGCCCATGTTTCCCACATTAGATCCACCTCACCTCATGGTTTTGCTCTATAAAAATCCCTAGAAAAGGCAAGTTCCTTGGCAACCCTCTGAGGTCCCCTCATGTCCCTCTTCTCTCAACCTCCATTGTTCCTAAAATTCATTCTTCAGTTATAGAGAACATGAACTCTTCTTTCTTTTTTTTAATTTTAATTTTATTTTTCTTGTTTCAGAACTTTTGTTTATTTATGTTTATGGCCGGCTGAGGCAGCATGTGGTGCCAGGGATAGAACCGCGGTGCGGTCCCTGCAGCCGCCCAAGCTTTCCTAAGCAGTTGCTTTAGACCACTGAGCCATCCTGCCGGCCCGATATCTTTCAAGTTGTGAGTTTCATTTCCCTATAAATATCACCACAACCCCAGAATAAGATTCACTAAACTGCCTCGGGTGGATTTGAAATTGTCACCCACCGGCCTTAGGCTTCCAGAGTGACGGGATTACAGGCCTGTGTCACCAGGCCTAGTTAGCAGAAACTTTTTTTCTCCTAGAACCAGGGATTGCGCTTGGCATGCAAGCACTTATTCTACTGAGCTACCTCCCCAGCCCCTAGCAGCAACATTTTAACTCAACATTGTTTACTACTGCTGTGCCTGGTGCTGGCATGCCTATAATCCCAGCACTACCAAGCCTGAGCCGGGAAGATTGCTACAGGTTGAAGGCCATCCTGGACTCCACAGCGAGTTCAGAGCCAGCCTGAACTCCATAGCGAGACCATATCAAAAACAAATAATAATAAAATAAAAGTAAATAAGGCGCTAAGGTCAGGGTGCTGAAGCAAATTTCCTCAAATGTCCAACCCTTTCGCCATCTAGTTTGCTGGGCTGTGTTACTGCACGCGCGCACGGGTCACCCTCAGTGGTGAGCTGTGGCTGCCAGGGGGCGCCATGACCCAGCTACTGCTATCCCGGGTTCCCCGAGGCCTAGATCGACCCGTCGGAGCCGCGCGTGCTCCGAGCGCATGCGCCCTGCGTGTCCTCCTCACCAGCATGGCGCCGGTGGAGCACGTTGTGGCGGACGCCGGGGCTTTCCTACGGGACGCGGCTCTGCAGGTACGGCAGCTGCGGCCTAGATGATTGTGGCCTGGACCGCCGACCCCTGAGGGATGCATGGGGTCGGGCAGCGCGGTACGTGGTGCGGGCGAGCGTGCATGAGCTGGGCGCGTCTCCCCGCAGGACATCGGAAAGAACATCTACACCGTCCGGGAAGTGGTCAGCGAGATTCGGGACAGGGCCACGCGCCGGCGCCTCGCCGTGCTGCCCTACGAGCTGCGCTTCCGGGAGCCGCGGCCGGAGTACGTGCGGCTGGGTGAGTGCTGCGAGGGCCGGGCCTGGCCGCTCGTGCTCGGCTGCTGGAGAGACCGAGGTCGCTGTGGCGGCTGGCAGCGTGTCTGGGCGTTGTCAGCGCGCAGTGCGGGGTCTAGCCAAGTGGGCGCTGGGCCGAAAGAGCGCAGGGGGACCGCGTGTCCCCACCTTCTTCCATAAGGACCTGGATTCCTTTTCTGGCACTGCCACACACACCCCCACATGGAGGAACCCAGACCGCCTTTACATTCCCTCGTTTCCTTAGGGTGATGGTTGTGTGTTTGACTGTTGGTTTGTTTGTTTTGTCTTTTATTTTTCTTTGTCTTTTTTTTTGAGACAGGGTCTTGCTGTACAGTTCAGGCTGGCCTTGAGCTCAGTTTCGTAGCCCAGGCTGGTCTTGAACTCTCACCAATCCTCCTGCCTCAGCCTCCCAAGTGCTGGGATTACAGGCGTGCGCCACCACGCCCGGCTTGTTTTGTCTTTTTGAGACAGGGTCTTGCTATGCAGTTCAGGCTGGCCTTGAGCTCACTTTTGTATCCCGATTCTCCTGCCTCAGCCTCCCAAGGGCTGGGATTACAGGTGCTTGCCACCACACCCGGCCCTTGACTGTTTTGAGAGCTTTCTCTCTATGTAATCCTGGCTGGCCTATAACTAGAGGCTGTTCTAGCTCAGTCTCCAGAAAGCAGATGTGCCACCACACCCGGCCCTTGTTCTTGTTTTTGTCTGTTTGACACAGGGTCTCTTTATGCCATTCAGGCTGGCCTTGTACTCACTTTTGTAGCCCCCAGGCTAGTCCTCCTGGCCAAACCTCTGGAATGCTGGGATTACAGGCCTGCACCACCCAGTCCCATTCCAGGCCACAGGGTGGGTGCCAGCATCTAGGCCAGACCACATGACATGTGGGGCCTGACATCAAACTGGAACTTGGGTCCTTGTGCTTGCCAGGTAGGTGCTTATGCCCCTGGGCTATCTCCCAGCACTTTAATTTTAAAGAAGCATGAGCAGGGTTGGGAATACAGCTCAGTGGCACAAGCACCTGCCTGATGAGTGCAGGGTCCTGAGTTTGATTCCTGGCACACACACACACCCATAAAATGAATGTGAGAAGTATATTTATTTTTATATATATATATATATATATATATATATATATATATATATATATAATTGCATTTTTAATTTTTTTTTTCTTGTTTCAGAACTTTTGTTTATTTTTATGGCTGGCTCAGCCTGCCCTGAGGGCAGGGCTGGCGCAGCAAGTGGTACCAGGGATCAAACAGCGGTCCCTGCAGCCACTCAAGCTTTCCTAAGAAGGCGCTTTAGACCACTGAGCCATCCTGCCGGGCCCCTGCATTTTAAATATTTATTATTTTTATTTATATTATGGCCGGCTCATCTTTCCCTGGGGGTGGGGCTGCCGCAACATAAGGTACCAGGGATGGAACCGCCTAAGCTTGCCTAAGACCACTGAGCCATCTCACAGGCCCAAATGTGAAAAATATTGTACCCCATGCCATTGTAGAAGAAATCTTTCTGCCAATATTAGAAAATTTCAGTTGTTAATTCTAAATGAACACAGTAGTAACAGCTGATGTTTATTGTATATAAAGCACAGATCTACCTTTTTTTTTTTTTTTTTTTTAGGGCTGGCCTTGAGCTCACTTGGTAGCCCAGGCTGGTCTTGGACTCGCATCAATCCTGCTTCAGCCCCTCAATTACTGAGACTACAGGCATGCACCACCACCCATGTCCAGCAAATTTATGATTCTTCTTGCCTTATCCTCTGAAGTACCTGCTATTCCAGGAATATGCCATACAGCTCATGATCTTGTGTAAGAAATTCATCTTGGGCCTGGGAATATGACCCATTGCCAGAGTACCAGTACTTGGGAGACTGAAGCAGGGGAATCAATGGGAGTTCAAGACCAGCCTGAGTTAAAGAATGAGGTAGTGTACCATGTAATACCAGCACTCAGGAGGCTGAGGCAGGAAGATCATTGTGAGTTTGGGGCCAGTGTAGGGTACACAAACAAGTTCAAGGCAAGCCTGAACTAGAGTGAGACCCTGCCCCCCCC